>JANHGC010009245.1:16863-27870 GCA_027560395.1 Boaedon fuliginosus
TCTATCTATCTATCTATCTATCTATCTATCTATCTATCTATCTATCTATCTATCTATCTATCTAACTAACTAACTAAGGACAGATGTGCTCATCTGGAGTCACACAATGCCTTCCCTCTCTTCCTCTTCTCCTACATTTCCTTCCTTCTCCCTCCATCCTTGATCTAGTTACATTTCATACCCAACTGCAATTTTAAAGAAATTATTCTGCATCAATTTGTCTTTGGTTAGCATTCAGATTTATTATCATAGGTCTTAATGAGATTATATAAACAAGTAGTATTTAAACCTATGACTTTATGGATAGTCTACTTGTTCATTTTAGAGACAGTGTCAGATGTATAAAGTGTCTTGAACAAAGCCACCATTAATTCCAGGCAACATTTGTATATGCCAGTTCTGGATTTTGGCAAAGATGAGGAATCCTCTGTTATAACAAATACTTAAACTGGAATAAGTCATATTAAGCTTAAAAAAACTTTACTTTTTAGCAGGTATGAGCAAGCGTGTGTTTTAGCAGAACAAAACAAACAGGACTTCCTAACCTTTGAAAGTACACTGTAATATAAATATCTAATCACAGGTTTCTTTCCCTTCTTAAATATTAGTTGGCATGGTTACAAACTGAAAATTCTCTAGAGAAACCCGGAACAGCAGAACATTATTCAGCTTGTTCAATACTTTGCTGCAATTTGCTGCCTGATAGCCATAGCAAGTAAGTTTCCCAAAGTTAAAAAGGGAAAGAAAAGGAAAGAGCTTGTATTGTAGGTTTCTTCTGTCCTCCTTCATCTGGGGACCAAACTTTGATGGGTACAAAGAGGAATTCCAGGATGTTGGTTGGTACTTCAAAACTTAGTTATTACCATCTGGTCTTGGCCTTCTCTTTGGAGAACTAGTCATATTTCTAAAGGACAAGTCTGTTAATAACTACCAGCCTTGGAACACATAACAGAGTTGGAAGAGACCTTGGAGGTCTTCTAATCCAACCCCCTTTTTAAGGAGGAGACCAGTAGTGGGATGCAACTGGTTTAACAACCGGTTCGGTGAGCCTGCGTGCAGTGTTCAAAAACTGCCCATTTTAAGCTTAAAAACTTACCTTCTATGTCAGCGCTGGTGAGTAAAACAGCTGACGTGCGGAAATCTGCTATGCCACACAAATCAGCTGAAAAACAGGGAACTATAGGACAGGAAACGGCAATGGTGGTTGGGCCCAACTGCTCACTGGAATGACCCGTTTGCAAGAACTGGTGCAAACTGGTAGAATCCCACCACTGCAAGAGACCCCCATTTCAGACATATGGCTCTCCAGTCTTGTTTTGAAAACCTTTAGTGATAGAACACCCACAACTTCTGATGGCAAACCGTTCTAGGTTGGATTTCTCTTTAATGACCTTCCATTGGCTTCTTCTTATCCTGCTCTCAAGGTGCTTTGGAGAATATGTCAACTGCCTCTGCTCTGTGACAGCCCTCAAGTACTGGAAGACTGCTATCACATCAACCCTAGTCACTTTGTCAGACAAGACATACCGAGTTCCTTCAATCTTTCATCATATGTTTTAGCTTCTGGTCCCCTAAATCATCTCTGTTGCTCATCTCTGCACTCTTTCTAGATCTCAACATCTTTTTTGTGGTGATCAGAAGTAGAGGCAGTATTCCAGCTGTCGTCCCACCAGTGAAATATAAATTGAGACCACACTTGGAATACTGAATCCATTTTTTGTCACCTCAATACACTACAATACAAAATATAAAGTTAGGATTATCACTTAACCCTAACCCTTGATGACTAGGTGTGCCACCTCCAGCCATGGTGGCTTTACACCCAGCATTACTAAGGCATAGGAACAGCAACAGCAACAGAAAAGAAGACTGCTTTGATCTCTTACTAGTGGATGCATTTGGTGAGCTGTCAGATAAGATGACATGCTGACTTAGAGGGTTTAAGGTTAGGCATGTTCTAGCAGAGCAATTCTCCTCTTCTTCATTAAATTTACATGCTGTCCAGCTTCTAGTGATCCTAAGCATGTTTAATTTGGATGGCTACAGAGTGGTATCAGTTCTCCAAATTAGTATATATTAGAAAAACAACACTGTAGCATTCTCAACTCCCCAAATTCAACTTCCTCATTATCATGATTTTCAAACAATGACCTCTTTTTTGTCATTGATCTTTTTGAACAGAAGATATATTCATGTAGATTCAGGCATCCAGGTCAGGCTTTGATTATGATACAGATGATGAAAACAAATGTTCAAAGTTGCACACAAATGACCACTGACCATCCATGATAAGAATTTTTTTTTTAAAAGTACCCAGATAGAGGGAAATGCAGTACCTCTTGTGAATAATCTAGAACAAAATTCAAAGGCAACAACAGCCAGTAATGAAAGCTTTCAAGTGGTGAATCCTTTGCAAAATTGAAGAGAATTTAGTTGGTGTCCTAAATGAGTTGAGGACCAGGCAGGTTGGAAAGCCAAAAAGAAAAAGAAAAGAAAAGAAAAGGCAGGATTGTATCCACAACTATATAAATGAAATTCCACCTTTTTTAAATGGGCACCACACATGCAGCACATGCAAAAAAAAAAAAGGGGTGGTGGTGGTGGTGGTGGTGATGGAGGTGCAATCACACAATTGCAGATGGGTCAGCCCTTCAAGGTAGACCAGACTACAAAGACAAAGCTATGCAGGCTGATGCTTCTTTTTATTATTATAAGGTTATAGTAATGAAATCTTGCAAGTCTCACTGTGCTTCCTCTCTCCCTCCCTTTCTCTAGGGAGCTCTTAGAAATAAGAAGGGTCTTGTCTGAGATAATAGAATAATCGAGTTAGAAGGGATCTTGGAGATATTCTAGTCCAACCTCCTGCCGAAGCCAGGAGATCCTCTGACCAATGGTTGCCCAATCTCTTCTTAAAAACCTCCAGTACTGGAGCATCCGTAACTTCTGCAGGCAAGCCGTTCCACTGAACAATTGTTCTCACTGTCAGGAAATTCCTCCTTAGTTCCAGGATTTTTGATTAGTTTCCACCTGTGGCTTCTTATCCTGCCTTCAGGTGCATTGGAGAATAGGTTGACCTCTCTTCTTTGCGACAGTCCCTCAAATATTGAAACACTGCTATCATGCTGTCCCAGTCCTTCTTTTCTCTAGTCATACCCAATCCTTACAACCATTCTTTATATGTTTAAACCTCCAGTCCCTTAATTGCCTTTGCTGCTCTTTTCTACGCTATTTCTAGTGTCTACATCATCTTTATATTGTGGTGACCAAAACTGAATGCCTTATTCTAAGCGTGGTCTTACCAAAGCATTATAACGTAGTGCCAACACTTCATGTGATCTTGATTCGATCAGGTTTTATCAGGTTACAACTCTTCCCTGGACTTCCCTGTTATTTTGGCAGCATCCCTTCCTCTGTCCTTGGATAAAGGCTTTTTCTTTATCTCTCTACAAAATCCCATCTTGACTTTTTTTTTTAGTTGCTCCCTCATCTCCCCAAATGGATGACCCTGCTCAAGGCTACACCCTTGGAAAAAATTATCTCATGCTCTCTAACCAGCCAAGCTCTTCTTGAATGAAATGAAGTCAGGATTTTGGGCCCAAGATCCTGATGCTTACTACAATCATCTTTATAAATAATGCATGATTTGAACATGGTCTAATTACATTGCATTGGAATTAATTAAGAGTAAAAGAGAATTATTTTCAGATGCAAGCAAGACACTTCCTCTAGGGCTTCAGGGTAAAACAAAAGAAAAGAAAAAGTATCATTGGGGGGTTTCTTTGGATTCGTGATCACAAATGCAGAATGTTTGGCACTTTCAAGTATTTTCCAAGGTTGTGTAGCTTTCTAAACATCTGGCTGCAGAGGAAATATTTCTGTGACCTGCAGATTCAATTTGATTAACTCAGTTTTCAGATATTTACTGTAGGTTGACTTTAAGAACTGCATAGGAAGGTTAGAACTCTATGCCCACAGTAATCCTTGCTGAACAAAACTGGATTAATATCTGAAAAGCCATCTAGGCTTATATTGTGAATCATTTATTTTAAAAACATGAATTGTTTATGATATTAACTTCTTGAAGTTTAGTATTTAGGAATGGTTTAAAAGATGTCTTCTTTCTTGAAGTGTTGCTTTTTAAGCACATTATTTCACCTTATAGTGGCAATTCAGTTTCTGATTCGTGGAAAACAGTCTATTAAAACTATTGTTTCACTCAGTTGAATACTAACAATTGGCAGAAGCTAGAAGCCTTTATGTCCGACAGTAAGCAGGGTTGATCCTGCTGAGTAATTGGAAGAGAGACCATCATGATATTCATTGACTGTAGCCGATGAGAAAAATTTAAAAAGTCAAAAATTTATGATGTTGTAACAGTGTACTCACACCAAATTCCTTATTCATTTGAATTCTCCTTAATAAAACTTTTGCCATGGGCCCCGCTCTTTAGAATATCCTCTCTCCAGAGATCAAATTGGCCTATTGGCTTTATAGGTTTTCAAGGTGTGGTTTTGCCATGGAGTGTGGAGACTCAAGTGTGTAGTAGAGGCAGTGGCCATTATAATTGTTGATCAGTGATGGAACAACTCTGAATTGTGTCATGTGGTTTATATATAGATTTTTAAAACATTGTTTTACAATTTAATACCTTTATTTTATATTGTGTTGTTTTTGTTTCTTATGTTTTTTAAATTACTGAGCTGCCCACGATGATATATGTGAGATGTGCACCTATATAAATTGAAATAATGAATATATTCTTATCTTTAAATTCTCAGCATCACCAAACTTAAACAAAGACAGAACATTAACAACTAATATATAATTTCATGAAGATTTCAGTCAATCACAACAGTCCTGTGAACTTGTTAATAATTTTTTTCCCGTTTTAATTTTCTTTGCACATATTTTGCAATGCTTCCTTTCAGAAATCAACTGATTTTTTTGAAATTAAAACTTATGTAACTTTAAATGTTTAAAAGATAACAGAACTAAATCAAGCAGTCAAGGAATAAAATGTTTTGTTTAAAGTTGATTGCAAACTTTGAGGAACTGGATGTTCTTTGATGAAGGACCCTTTTTCATATGAATGATGGGGTACCACTCCCCCAAAGTATCCCCAAATAAACAGTATGAGAGTTCTGGAGCTCTGCTTTTTCCTCAATCTTGCTTTCTGAAGCATGCCAAAAAGAACTGAGTCCATATGGTGTATTCCTTACTGCCTGTATAATCTTGACCTGGCCTGCACATCTGGATTTTTAAAAAAGCCCTTAAGGGGCAGTCAGTGCATTATTGAGTAGGAACAGGAAGAAGATTGCAGTCAAAAAGGTGAACAAACATCTGGAGAAGCTAATGATTCAGAAAGCAAGCTATGGCAGACATTCAAGTACAGACCTGAATGGAGCATCTGTAGCATGATGTTTAATTTGTCTAACAAATCCTACCTTCTCTTTCTTCCTTATTAAAAAAAGTTTTTCTGCTTTTACACAATTAAAAAACAACACCAGAGTTGATGGCAAATGTTTGTGCTCCCCTAATTAAATACACAAGAGAAGAGGGAGCCAATGAGGTCTCTCTCTCTCTTTCAAAAATACCCCAAATCTACCCAGAGTGATGAGTAGCTCCTTTCCTATACCTCAGGAATGGTCCAACATTTACACAGTTTTTAAAAATCCAAGAATATCTGCAGAATCTTAAATTATTTGATGAAAATAATTATTGAGATATAAAAATCATTTGCTGATCTTTGGAAAGTAACTGGATCTGAACAGCACCATTCCTGGAGTCCTATGCTTTGCAATGAGGCATTTCAGATGACATGGCTCCGCGTTGGAGACGCTTTGGCTTCAGATGTGTATGTCCTCTTTCTCCCCAGTTCATTGTTTTGCACCCTATGCTATTGGTTCAAGATTTTTTTATTATGCCTTTTAAAACATCCTTTTAATTGGAGTAGAGGGAATTATTTCTAGGATAAAACATACCATAGTCATTCAGGTCCTGCCTTTGGGTTTGCAATCTAAGGAAGAGATAGAAGGAAAATTAAATGAGAAAGGTGGGCAGCAAGCTTATTTTCTTGCTCCAACCAGTTATCCTCCAGGAAGAAACATGTCTTTCTAAGAAAGTGCCTGGCGTGATATTATATTTATCTACGTATTTTTTTGACTCGCCTACATTTTTTTATCTTGTTATTTTCTGGGCCAACACTTCATATAGCCAGGTTGTTAAAGAGTAGCTTCTCCTACTCATGATGAAGACAAGTTCTTAACTAATGGCACCAGTACAATCAGATCTCACCCTATTGATCCCTTTTATGAAGGTGATTCATCCACTTTTAGATCTCACTGTTTAATCCTCTGATTCCATAGACACTTTGCACAAACAATGTAAGGAACATATATTTAAGTCATGGCAGTTATGTAACGAAACAATCAGAGTATTTAGGAATTCAAATATATGTACATGTTGACATGCCACCTGAAATCAGCACAACTTCATAGGTAGAAGTGTTTTACTTGATCAGGATTCTGCTGTATCTTGGTAAGGTATTTCACCTTTCATTTGCAACAAGACAAAATGCTGAAGTCATGTTAATGAAATTATCACATCAAAGGGGAAACAATTTTATTCTAATCCTATCTCTACCTCCAAAGTAAACCCCATTTTATTGTAATACTTTACTTGCCACCCTGGAGATATTCTATGAAAAGCCCTGAGAACTCAGGTATCTGCTTTTTCCCTGAGGTCAATGCCAAAATAGTCATGGAAGGAAATCCCAGCACCTGCAAGGAGGGTTGTCCCTTGACAATAGAAGTTGGGCAGATTCCAAAGTTCCAAGCTCATCAACTGCATCATTAATGATGAACCACGCAACATCATATCAATTGCAAAAATGGTGTCAGGAGAATAGGGAGAAGACCACAACAATATAAAACAAAGGATAAAAATACAAAAAAGATGTTGATACTCTAGAAAGAATGCAGAGGAACAAAAATGATTAGAGGTCTGGAGGCTAAAGCATAAGAAGGATTGAGGCAACTACGTGTATCTATCTAACAAAGGGAAAGCCAAGCGTGACATAACAATCTTTCAATATTTGAAGGGCAATCATGGATGGAAGATAATGAAAAAGAGATCCACCTAGAGTTAAGGAAAAATTTCCTATTAGTAAGAATAGTTACTCGGTGGAATGGCTTGCCTCCAGAAGTTGTGGGTACTCCATCACTGAAGGTTTTTAAGAAGATACTGGACAATCATTTGTCCAAAATAGTATAAAGTCTCCTGCTAGAGGCTGGACTGGAAGACCACCAATGTCCCTTACACCTCTTCTTCTTATGTAATTCTGTATTCTATAAATTAAATTTGGAGTAACCAAGGTTATATGTAAACTCCAATAGCTTGGGTTTGAGCTGAAGACAACATCTTATAGCAGAAAAAGGCTAAATGTGGAACTCATTTTTTAAAATTGTATCTTTGCTAATTTCAGCCATGTTGACTTCAACCAGTCATAACCTAGCTGGCAGAAGGATACAAGTCATTGCTGTTGGAGGAAGGGGAGCTAAAAAAAAATGAAATAAAACATTTGGCAAAGAAAGCGTGTCAAGGCAGTTTCCCAAGCCTCTTTGCTTCCTCTGCATTGTTTGCTGAATTTTTATGTGCAGCTTATTAAAAGGTGACGGTTGTAATTGACACCAGTTGCTGTTACAGCCTGTTCAAAAGTGTGCTCCATGAGTTTCTTCTCTTCGGGTGGGGACCTGGGGTGGAGCTGGAGACATCATTTCTTCTGACCCGATCAACCAGATTAGCTGGAATTATTTCAACAGGGCGTAGCTGCCTGAGACCGTGAAGAATTCCAGAGTAAAGGCCCCAAGTCATATAGTTTATTGTTCAAGGTCTGACCCAAGTTCAGATGCTTTGCACAGGATGAGCCTATTTCTGCTCCACCCTTGTTCATGGGTCTCCACCCCACATCAGGGAGAACACTTAAAGGATAATGGAACTTGCTGAAAACGTGTCTGATTTAGGCAATTGTTCATAATTAAGTCAATGAGTTCCTAAGTCCTGGTAGACCTCCATAATTCCTTTATATAAGAAATAATTCTTCATTTTACCAGAATATATAATACTGGTCATTTTAAATAGCATATTAACTGCAATGTTAAGCCTAAACTTATCTACAATTAGCAGCTGTTTAAGAACAAACTGCCAGGTGCAAGCAACCAAATCCACATGTGTAATGTAAAACCTAACTACTTTATTGTGCCTTGCCTATAATACAGGAATCTCCTCAGTTTGCTTGTCTTCCTTTGGGAACAGATAGATAAGGGTCTATAGATCTTGTGTGGGGGGCAGTCTTGGCTCTTTTGCAGCTGTGCAATAACTCAAGGTTAATTCTCTGCTTGTGCACTCTTCCCTGCCTCACTCAGCCTTTCCCAACATAACTGAAGTTCCGATATTAAAGTAATTAGCTAAAAGAGCAGAAGACATTGTAAATTAGGATCCTTTTTCAATAACTGGCTCAAATCTATACAAAATAAATATCAATAAAAAGCATGTAGCTGCTGAAATTATTTCTCCTGTTTTATTTGTTCTGCCAATCATTGAATTACTAATCTAATCTGCTACTTTCCATCAGATGCTTGACATGCCACAATTTCTATAAATCATAGAAAACTGGGAAATCACTGCATTTAAGTCCTTGGCTACAATTGGTTTCCCAAGTTACAAGTACTCAAACCAGTCTTTGAAGAGATAACTGCCAGTTTGAAATGGATGGTGATGATTTATCCATTCAGTCAAGCCCGACTCTTTGGGATTCTTCAGGCCAGGTTTCCCTACATCTTCTGATCTTGTGCTATTTTTTTGTTTGTGTGTGCTCTGGCTGGTATCAGTTTTGATAGTGTCCAGTCACCGTCTTCCTTGATAACTCTTCCAAACATAATTGCTTTCTCCAGTGAATTCCCCCACATGATAAGGCCAAAGTAAGTGAGACACAGAGGTAAGTCAGCTTTACATAATAAAAGTTTTGTTGTGGTGGTGAGAGGTGAAGGGATGTGTCAGGTGTGAAAGACTAGGTCCCATGTGAAGATCCAATTATACTGATGTATTGCTAAAAGCCTTTTGGAAGAAATCTCCTGCTGGGTTCAGCTCCAAGTGGGGAAAAACACTCTGGAAACATGGAGGCTGTTTGGAAAGTTGGTTTAATGGTGTATAGGATCACATGCCTTGGAGCTCCTGGGTGAAAAGGGCAGAGCCACTGAGAGTCCCTTGGTTTTATACCTTCTGTTGAGCCCTGAACCCGCCCCCTGTACCTGTGCCAAGAAATGCATCCTGATTGGTTGCTGTCAGAGGTCATAGGTAGCAATGTAGGTTGTTTGTGCAAAGCTTGGTTGAGTCCTGCTGGCTAATGCAGTGAAAAGGGCTTTGGGCTATTCTTACCTTGGTTTTGTCCTTATTTGGGTCTGAGACGGTAATCCCATTATGTCCTGAGGAAGGTATATCTTTGTCATGCAGAATAGACTGGCTTGGACCCAAGGTGGGGGCTAGGTTTCTGTCTCAGTTTCTACTTCTAGTGTATCCCAAAACATTTCACTTCTCTAGGGGAAGGGATGGTTTATAACTTCCTACACCAATAACCTACCACCACCAGGGACAACATACAATCAAACAAGACACTTGATGGGCTTCATCTTGCTCTGGCTTCTTCAGGCCCTTTGGCAGAACTAGGTCTTAAGGGCTTTGTGAAAGAATGTCAAAGTGGGTATCAGTCTAAACTTTGTGAGGATGTAGTTCCAAGGGGAGGGAACCACTACAGAGAAGGCCCTTCTGGGTCCCACCAGATGTACCTCCTTAAGATATGTAATTGGGAAGAGATGATTCCCTCAGATAACTGCTATCTACATGATTCTTAATCATAGTTCATTTAGAGAATAAGGAAGATCACCTTGATGGAGTTATGCAGGAAATGTTTCCTAGGCGAAAGGGGATGAAGCATTTTAAAGTCCACAACTATGACAAAACATTTGGAAGCTGCTCAGACAGACATCTCTCTACTTCACTGAATTATAGGAAGAAGAACAAAGTACAGAATAATCAGATTTACAAGAGTCTGTTACTATAGTCAATCTCAGTAAAAGGAGTTTACTGTTTAGTTGATCTATCTAATGGGGCTGACATTTACTCACTGATTCTAAAAAAGATTCTAAAAAACCCCAACCAATTTCAAAAAATTATCAAAGAATCTATTTTTGATGCTGAAAATCTGTGATTTGGTATTCCTGCAGTTCTATGGAGATAAGGGACGTGGAGATTTCCCGTGTCTCATTCAATTTTGTTTCTTAGTGAGAGGATGCCATTCCGGCTTCTTCAATCTTTGACAAATTGTCCTCTGCTTGCACAATCAAGAACTTTAAAGACCTCTGAAAACTTGCCTTAAAGTATTCAACTTTGTAGATGTCCCTTTTTAACCCCACCGTGCCTGGTTGTTATATTTTATCGCATATTATCTAGTGCCAAATTCCATTTTCATCACAATTTTTCTGCCTTCTCTTTTGATCTTCTTTGTGGGACGACACAAAGAAGCTGACAGTCTGGAAACAATAAGCCTCAGAAACCCTACCATCCAAGCACAAATGGCCCAATCTTAGATAAGAAAATAGGAAGGTGCTGTCTAAATGGAATTATTTTGTCAATTTTAGTCTTGAGGAATATAATAGTGTTCTTCCTCTTATTATTGTATTTCTTGTCTGTAGTTTTTAATGTGTGGTTTGATTAAATGAACTCAGGAGATTATTGCAACTATTCATTCTATGAAAAGTTTCATCTCTTGATTTCTGAAGATCAAATTGCTGCAAGTATGAGAATTCCCCCCCCCCTTACCAGTTATCATGTATCTTTCTAGATCTTACAGCAGTCAATAATAGAGCTCCAGATTGATCCAGAGCTTTGTTCTCAGCTACAGAGGCCATCAGAAAAGCTTTGCCAGCCTTGCCGGCTGCAGAAGAAATGGGC
>JANHGC010009248.1:0-11686 GCA_027560395.1 Boaedon fuliginosus
CACCGACCTTAGAAAGGATGGAAGGCTGAGTCAACCCTGAGCCTGGTGGAATTCGATCTGACAACCTGCTGAACAAGTCAGCAGAGACTGCATTGCTGCATTTAACCACTGCGCCACCGAGGCTGTCTTTATTTAAGACAGGTTACACAGGTTACACAGAAATGAATAAGTGTGAGAAAGAAAGATGATTGAAGATCTACTGCTTCAACCAACTGATTGAACAGATCTGGTAATATAGTGGTTAGAATGCAGTATTGCAGGCAAACTCTGCCCACAGTCTGATGGATCTCAAAGTTGACTCAGCCTTCCATCCTTCCAAGGTCAGTAAAAGGAGGAGCCAGATTGTTGGGGGCAATTTGCAAATAATGGTTACATTGTAAACTTCCCAGAGAGCACTATAAAGTGCTCTATGGGGCAGCATATATGTCTAAATGTTATTGCTAATTATTTTTATTGATTTAGAGGAAGTAAAATAAAAACTGAATTATGCGATGTTTTTAGTAAATGGAAAAGGTTAATTGTGTTTTTTAAAAGCCTACAATCAGTTGGTTACAAACACAACCTGTGCAAGCTTACTCTGTAGCATTACCGATTACTGAGTTCAATGGTCCCAACTCCAAGAAAATTATTCTAGTCTTTTTCAGTCAAAGTGCCAGTCACATTTTCCTCTTGTGCTACTTTAGATACAGAGGAGAAGTATTTGGAAATAAAATGTTATTGTTGTCATTATTATTTATGAAGATTCTTCATCAATTGGGAATCCTTTTCTTTTTCCAAAACCTTTTACCATTTGTTCTGATGACTAAATATGACAACTGAAAAGCACAGAGCTATTTTGTAAGTCTTCAGCTGCCCTAATAAAGGAATCATTTCAATATAGGTTTTGGCAGTATTATATAGCTCTGATTATTTTTACCTCCTTGATATATAAATGGAATGGTAGCCCTTTAGTTTTTGTTTTTATTTTTCAGTAGTATCAGTTTATGCACAATGCAGAATGTAGGTCAACAACTTATTTCATTCTGTTAATGCAGAGCACTTGGAATGCTTTAGCAAGAGAAAAGGAGAATGAAAATATGAAAATAAAAGCAATTTCAGAAGAGCCATGAGACTTCTAGACATGTCCACTCAAAAGAGTCTTCTACATTTTGAAGGGTTTGCAAATGCTGAACATACAAAGAAAATAAAATTCAATATGCATTTGATAATTGTATCATAAGATGCATATTTGTAACTTACATTTTAAAGAATGGCCTAGTTGTAGTATTTAAAGACATTATAATTAAACAGACATATTTTGATCTATGTGTTAGTATGGGGAATAAGGTAAAGGTAAAGGTTCCCCTTGCACATATGTGCTAGTAAGTTCCCAACTCTAATGGGTGGTGCTCATCTCCATTTCAAAGCCGAAGAGCCAGCGCTGTCCAAAGACAGCTCCGTGGTCATGTGGCCTGCATGACTATACGCCGAAGGCACACAACGCTGTTACCTTCCCATCCAAGGTGGTTCCTATTTTTCTACTTGCATTTTTACATGTTTTTGAACTGCTAGGTTGGCAGAAGCTGGGACAACTAACCAGAGCTCACTCTGTTACATGGCGCTAGGGATTCGAACCACCAAACTTGCCAACCTTTCTGATCGACAAGTGCAGCGTCTTACCCACTGAGCCACTGCGTCCCATAGAATGGGGAATATAGGGGTCAATGCAAATCATAATTTATGTAGAGTACATTCTACATTATTATTCTTAGGTCCTTAGATTTAGAAAGTTCTAGTGCAAGGTACCAAAGCAAAAACTGAGGGCATTTGCAGGACAGTGCTTAATTCTGAAGCCAAGTCCTTGAATGGAATGGAATTTCAATTTCAATTAGAACAAAATATAAGAAGCCTCATTGTTGGAGAAAACAAACAAGAACTTGAGGTTGTCTACAATATTGCAAAAAAATTAACACATTTTGTTCTTGTTGAATGCTCTTGAGGCATCCTTTTCCAAGAGGAAGTTTAATTATAAGCAAGTCTTAAGTATTCTGTATATGGAGCAAAGGAAGAAAAAAAAGGAAATAAAATTGTTCTGTCCAGCCATGCAAAAAATGAAGTTCTTTGGTTTTACTAGTGGCTTTGGAATGCTGATTTATAGAGATACAGTACTGTAGGTACTCATCTGCAAACTTGAAATATAAAGAGACTGGATGGGCTGAAGTTATGAATAGTTTTCTCAGGAACAAATGATCACCAATATGCTTTTTCAATGGCTTTTTCCAAAACATGACTGAATGGTTTAAACAAGTGTATATTTACTATGTTTTATATTCATGTTTTATATTCAAGATGAACTTTCATGTTATGCTATACGGTGATAGAGAATATTCCATTCAAATGTTTGTATATGAATGCTTGAATACTGGCTCTTCCTGATTGTAGGTAAACAAATCAAAATAAGCTCATTTTTTCCACTAACCCTGTTTTGACTATAATGAAATCTAAAAAGCAAGTAACATTATTACTTTTAGGGTACTTTGAATCCTCCTTCACTGAGAAGCTTTCAATGTGCTATATAGATAAGAAACTAATGCCTTAGGTAATTTAAGCAATATGCAAGCCTTAATTTTTTCTAGCATCAAAATATAAAATAATACTTTACAATGTTTTTGTATTAAAATTAGACAATGTACATAAAACACTCTTACATTTGAATGTACTAACAAAACAGCAAAAGCATATTCATTTCAATTTTAATCCTTACGGCACAGACCTGAAAAGTAATTCTGTAGAGCACTTTTAACTGCCCGATAAATTATATTCTTGACTTTTCTAAGCTTTGTATTTATATGCTGTTTGGATTTATTTTTAATTAATTTTTGTAATAGGAATTCCAGTAATCATAGTCATCTGAAATATTATTTGACTCACAAGCATCTTGTGGAATTAAATTCTATGAACAACGAATGCTAAACTGCAACATAGTTCAGTACTGGTTCATTTGTGTTCCGCATATCTTAGAAAGCCATGAAAAACTTCTGGACTAGCATACATTAAGCAGTTTTGTTTTAAATATTTTATATATAATGTTTTATGGTAAAACAGAGCTGCAGGATATATTCATTTCCAGATGAACTTTTGTCAACATACTCATTCAAACACTTCAACATTCTCAGGCAAAAACCGTCTGGTTCAATGTTTCAGGCTAATCACATGCAACAAATTGTATATGCGCTCCCTGCAGAATACTGATGCTAGCATCTTTTTTTCACAAGCAAAATATTGCATAGTAAATCACCATAGAGATTAGCCAAAGCATGAATATTATAGATGAGGGAATGAATTTAGAATCCAAGTTTAATGGTCTGCCGAAATGAACATTTGGACAATTACAATAATTGGAGACTGGAATAAGAAAGAGAGCTTTGGAGTCTGCGCTTCCTGGCTTCCATAGTAACTAGAGATGTTCTGGCAAAATACTTAGAGAGAAAAATCTTTGTGACTCTGACTTTCCACCTCTTTTTGTTATCCTGAAATCCCTTCTTTTTGTAATGAGAATGATCTGACAATGCACAATCTTCTTTTGTTCTTTTTGTTCTGAAATTCAGGTATTATGTTCCTCCACTTTTTTTTTATCACAGGAGATAATTATTTGAAAATATTCTTCAACCTTTTTTTTTTCAAAGGTCTTGGCATTTTCTTTTTGCAGAATCTGAGAAAGTATGAGATTGACATGTGTTCAAGATGGATGCTCTGGGATGTTTTGGCATTCTATAATCATGTCATACTAGGTATATATCAGACTTGATTTTTCAAAAGACCTGGGCACCAGAAGGACAAAAATAGGAATTAGAGTCACAGACATCAAGAGAATGTAAGTAACAAAATATCTAACTAGAAGCAAATGCTCAGATAGTTAGGATATATTTTTGACTGGCCAATACTTTTGTGGTAAAAACAAAGCTATAACCATTATTGTTACAAGAAATGTGTTTTGAAAAAAAAAAACCAATATTACTCTTAATACATTCACAATTGCTACTTCCTTCTGTGTAGCTGCCCTGTTCGGTAGATCAGCCTTCAGGCTCCAGCTTTATCAACAGATTCCCATTCCTCTTGGTCTTCTGGAAAGCCATTCAGAATTGGTTCTTTCTCCAAGGGTTTAACTGAGGTAAGGCTGGATCCCAATATTATTGTTTCTTGTCATGTTTTTTGTTGTTGTTATGCTGTGAACCACTCAGGGATTTTGTATATACAGGTGGATGGCCATATAAATCTTATAAACAAATGAATACATTTATCCAAGATATAGTGAGTTATATTCTTTCTGTCTTCCTGGTATGATTGAGGAGGAATTCATATGTCATCTATCAAAATAATAACCTCAGAATAGCTTTCTTCCTCTCATTTTGGTTCTCTGGACTGAACTATTAATAAACAAAGATGTAGTATTAGCTTTAAAGGGCAACCACAGCTTTTGAAAGAAAACATTATTGATCATGGAATCCAAAGTTGCCCAGAAGCCCATGCAACAAAAATATTTGCTTACATCCACTTTTTACATGATGCACATTTCTCCCTCCTTCCTTCCCTCTCTCTTTCTCTCCCTCCCTCTCTCCATTGCCAAGTATTTCTCATCCCACTTAAAATAAATGATGATATGTACAGAGCAATGTTTTGTGCTGTGTCCAGGATACCCTTCTACATTTTATCTTCTTTGAAGAAAATATTAGGCAGGGAAAAGCAGAGGAAGGAAAATTTCAGAATCAAACATGAATATATTTAGAATGGTACCAGACAATATTACAGGTATATGATGTAACTTTAGCAATCATACAGTCTTTTTAAAAAGTGTGAACAGACTTTTCAGATTTTAAATTATTTCCTACAGCAGTATATCCAGAAAATCTTTAGATTATTATTACTGAACAAATGAACAGGGGACCCTACAAGGTATGTAGATGAAAGAATATGAACCATGTTATTTCAGTGGATCAATACCTGCAAATGAAATGTTACATATTTCTTAATTTGGAAGATTAACCAACAACAGCATAAGAAAGTTATGTCTATGACTTTTGTGAGTATTAGTGCATATGGAAAATATTATCTTCTAAGGTGAGGTGATACTCCATTGACTTCTACTAGTATATAATTGTTTCAGTTTGCAATTTTAAAGATTGTTTCCATGAGATAAGAAGTATTCACTGGCAAAAAAGGTTGAAGTAGTTAGAAGTATTATTGGGAAATTTAATAATAGCAATAGAAGGGAGAGGGAGAAAAATGTAAATGAAAAACATAAAATATATTTTGAGCTACTTAATAGCATAAGGAAAATGTTAGATGATTTACTTTGAACTCCAGAAAATACTTATGGCCCTGGCTTTATTGAAAATTGCCTGTGGGGGTATGGCATTTATTTATTTATTACACTTTTATGTCACCCAACTCCCGAAGGACTCTGGGGAGCTTACAACATAGATAGCAATAGCACTCAGATTTTATATACTGCTTATCAGAGCTTTACAACACTCCCCAAGTGCAGCATATTGCCCCCAAACAATCTGGCTCCTCATTTTACCGACCTTTAGAAGGGTGGAAGACTGAGTCAAACTTGAGCCTGGTGAGATTCGATCAGACAACCTGCTGAACAAGTCAGCAGAGATAGGCTGCAGTACTGCATTTAACCACTGCACCACTGAGGCTCCTAGTAGTACTGTCTCCTACTATGCTAACCAAGTTAATTAGAAATGTATTCAAATATTCAAAAATTCTACAAGCTTTCAAAAATTTTCCAAATATATGCCTCTAGATCTTATTACTTAGTATTAGGAGTTACAGTTGGGAGGAATATCAAAAGGTATTTTCCCAAAATAACAGAAAGCCAAAAGTTGTGCATACAGTGATTTTGGTTTTTATTAATTTAGTTGCTGCTTTCTGAAAGTAATTTATATAATGTTTTATTGGAAAGTTTAATAAAAAACTGCATTTCAATTCAGAGTTATTTTTGACTCAACTGTACATTCCTAGCTGAGTGTCATTTGGACAAATTTGGATATTAAAGCAGAAAGTCAATTAGTCCAATTTCTGTCTATTCTTTATACATGTATTTTTGGTACTTCTGATTGCTACTTCATCTTAGCTTTACTTCTAACCTATGGAAAAGGAATAAAGACATATCCAAATTCTTGCTTTGCCAGACTTTTTCCCCTTGTCACTGAGACAAGATGTGTTTTGGACAGTAAGAAGACATCAGCAAAGGAATCATGTTTATTTCATTTCAGTTTCCTTCCCTTCCTCTCTCTCTCCCTCCCTCCTGCTCCCTCTCTCTCTGTCGCTCCCTCTCCCTCTCATGTACTGAGAAAAAACACCCTATGATACCATGCTTTAATTGATAGCAAAAATATCCAGTGATCACAGTCTGCCACGCCTTATCCTCATTTGGTAGTAGAAACCTGAAAATATACTGATAGTTTATTTTATTTATTTATTAAATTTATACCCCGCCTCTCTTCCCCGGTCAAGGTCTATTTGTCTTCAAGTTATGATCACAATGTAGACAGGCATTTCTATTACTAAGAAAAACAGTAATAATAATAATAATAATAATAATAATAATAATAATAATAATAATAATAATAATAATAATAATAATAATAATAATATATTAAATTTATACCCCGCCTCTCTTCACCCGAACTCTGGCTTTGCTGCCTTCCACCTGACTGTGCCACTGGTTGCTATTGTCACAATGGGAGCAACCCTTCTAAATTGAAACAAATTTGTTCTCAAGCATGGGCCTAAGATCAGACAAAGGGAACATCTGTGGAGTCTTTAGTGCTCTCCAAACTTGTTTGGGTTTTTTGCAGACGTTTCATAAGACCATGTTAGACTTGATTCAAACAGATCAGATTATGGTTTACTGCAAAGTATAAATCCAGGTTCTCTTCTTCCCAGGTTCTCTAAAATAAGACAATCCTGTTTCAATCTTCGTATTAATAGAACACAAATTTCAATTTACGTGCCAATGGAATTTTCTTCACCCTGTTCTTTTTCATAGAAGTTTGTGCGAGCAGGAGAAGTGACTCACAACAATTGTATTATTAGCCTGTGGCCAAAAATATAGAGCCTTGTGTTATATTGGAGGTGGGACTGGTGTTTAATCTTTCAAGCCATCCTCACTTGGGTGAAATGAAAGGTTATATGCCATAAATAAATAAAAATGAACAGTCAAGCCAGATAAAGGCAGGTGGGGAAAGAACATGAATAATTTTTTTTTGCCTCAAGATACGGTGTTAGACACCAGCTTTTTTTTTAAAGGTTAGCAAATTCATGGGCAATAGATCCACCAGCAATGAGCTATAACTGCAAAGAACAGGAACAATCTGTGAAGAAACAATGAGCCTCTGTTAATTAGTTGCTGAGGGCAAATAACTGGTGTTGGCCATCCTGTTCTGTTTGTGATTCTCCTAAGGGCATCTAATATAACGTTCTATGGATAACATGGGTGCTAGATGAGACTAAAGACTCTTTCACTGCCCAGATGAAATTAAATAAAAATATATTGGTGGTGGTTAACACTCTCACTTAGGTTTAACATCTACATAAGGACCCTAGGTGAGGTTTATTGGTCAAAAGAGGATCAGGTATATCTCCGTCACTTGGCCAATGAAGTGATGCAGTTCTGGTCTTATTCTTGGAAGCTGTTGGAATCTAGATACAGAGGAACAGGTTTAAACCTAACCATGATAAAACCAAGTGGCTATAAGTTCATGGTTCTTCCAGTATCAGAGGTTCTCCATCATTGAGTGAAGATGCACTTCCTGTCCTCAATGGAGTTCCACCTTCGCCAACAGACCTGGTGCTTAATTTAGGAAATCTTCTGGGACTCACAGGTCAAACATTAGGTGACAGTTGTGACCAGGAAGACTTTTGCACAAATTCATCTGTAGGCTGTGCCCTTTCTTGGATAGGGAGTCGTTTCTCATGGTCATGTATGTGTTGGCCACTTTTCAAGCAGACTGCAGCTTGGCATTTTACGTGAGGCTGCCCTTGAAGACTACTCAGAAGCTGATTTGCTCCAGTATTTCACAGTACAAGCAGTCGAGGGGCATACCTCAATAAGCCCATGTAGTACTTCTGCTGTATGAACAACACTACTTCCTAGAGAGATTCTACGTGCAATTCAAGGTCTAGCAATTATTTGTAAAGAGATTTAGACCTGGAAATCTGACAGACCACCTCTCCCATTATTTCTGCATATCTTATAACAATTGACAATGTTTCATACCCCATGCATTGACTTGTCATTGGATGGCACCCAGGAAATGCACCTCTCCTGTCATAGCATCTGCCCCCGTCCCTTGAGGTTCACATTAGCTCAACTCTGAAATCTTTTAAATGAGCTTTGAAAACTTGTTCTCCCCCCACCCCTCAACATCTGGGCTACCTCAGGAGATGTTCTATCTGCCATGAATTATCTGTTTTGGTTATGATAAACTCCGATTGGTGTTTATTCTTTTCTACCTACACCTACCTACGTTTATTCTTTTCTACCTACATTATAATTGTCTTTAATGTCTATGTCACTGAGAACCAGTGTTGAGTTGGAGGACTTATATATCAAAATAAATAAATAAACATCCCAGATGTTGGCCTGCAATTTTATTTTGGAAGTTGCTATTGCCCTTTGTTGGAGAAGCTTATATTATCTTAGGGGCTGTCTCTATGATACTCTCAAAATATCTTAAGATTCAGTTCAAGCTGGTGCTGTTAACATAGAGCTATTTACAATCCTATTATATTATAGGGTAACAAGGTGATATAATACTATAACACTTTGCCTGTTCTTCAGCACTAGATTCCACCAGGCCCCTCTACGAAGAATGAGGAAAGGTTTACATTTCACGGGTTCATGTGGTTCAGTGTGTTCCTGGCATTACCACAGGGCCCATGTAAAAAGAGCAGGAAAGGAGATGAATTCTGGCAGAGTGGTTATCAGATAAAAATGTGAGGCCGGTGGGGCAGTTTGCTCTGATAAGTATTTGAAGTCAGCACTTGTCCCATCAGTTATCTTAAAAATAGAATCCCTTCCTCATTTAAGGCACTTCAGGCATGTTTGATGACCCTGCTACTTAGGATTTGAGTGGTGATCCTTGCACATACACCATGGCTGTGAGGGGGTGCTTCTTCTCTTTTATCTGCTTTTACTTCAGATGTGGAATGAAAGACTAGAACTTTGGAAGACAATGTCTTATGAGCCACCACCTGGGGTTTGTATACTTGCCCAGATACGGATTTGCATCGGAAATGAGTGTAGGTTAACTTCCTCCTTGCTTCTTAACATCAGATCTTCTTTTTGGAAAGTGTGGCTTTCATGTCCTTGATCCTTCAAATATATACTTTTGTAAACATGAAAATGCACCAACCCTACTCAAATTGATAACAGTATAACTGCTTCAGAATGCATGACAGCCCTGGGATTATTTGTATCGTTTGAAAGTCCTTTCACATTTTCTGGTTGGTTGGCTTGGCTGCAGGGTTAAAATTCTAGTTGTATCTTAGAATTCTAACCTGGATATCTTTTCTCCATCCCATTAAAATTAATGTTTTTTAAAGAAGGATTGTAAGCCATCAAACCTTTGGGAAAAATTGCAGATACCTTTGCTTTGTATATGTAATAAATTATATGTAAATTATAAGCATATATGTTTCCCTGATAGTCCTGGTCCAAGAAACTAAAAATGGTTCAGGAAAGACCCAGTTAAAATAAACATTTTCTTGCTTTGTTTCTTCAGTTAGAAGAGTATAACAAAATGTAAGTAAAACTTCAGGTAAAATGTCAATGAGCCACAATTAAAAATATAAAAACAAAAACAAAACAAACCATAGAATTTCCTCATTAAGGAGCCAACAAGATATAAAATTAAAAGACAAGCATGTTGTTTTCTTAGGATAAAATTAATCCCCCTTTCTCTGATTTTTCCTCCACCTCTACTATTAAAAACATGTGATATAAAATACTCCAGATTATATATGCTGTATGTATTTTCCCCTGAACTGCAATCAATGAGCTAATTTAGAGAAGAAGTGATTGGGCCATTCAAAGAATAAAGCAGGAAACTGGTAAATAAGTGCTTAAAAATGTTTCTTTCTTTTGAATATGTTGGTTAACTATAATTAGTCCATGAACATGGATAACGAATTAATTGAAAAATATGATTTGATTGTGATGGAAGATTGAGAGAATTAATGAAGTATAAGAGATTGATTAGAAATTCTGAATGTGTGAGAGACCAATTTTTTCAAGAGTCGGTGTTTGGAAAAATGAATGTGGAAGAGAAAGGAAGAGGAGAAAGCAGAATGTTGACTGCAGGAAGAGAAAATATGAGTCCTATATGAAAAGACAGCTTATTCTCCCAACACAATTAATGCAGTGAGTATAAGGAGAGAGGATGCAAAAGTTACTTGGAACAGAGTAGATAAAAAAAATAAATTACAGTGTATCACAGAAGTGTACAGATTCATGCTAAAGGCACTTAAGAAACAAGTTCCTTGGTGATGAAATGAAAGGGACTATGGATGAGAAAAGTTGCTTAAAGAGAACAATTGTTGTGAAAACAACTACGTATAGAAAATTAGATTTAGATTTATTTCTTTTGGGGGTGGGTTATCTCTTGTTTCCTATTTCTTAATTATCTCCTATACTTTCATAATGTATTTATACTAAAATGAAATAATGTAAAGGGTAAGTATATAGATATAGCTGTTTCAGAGAGCCCTGGGAAAGATCAAAAGAGTTACATAGCAAGTTCAGGCAGGCTACACAAAAGGTGTCATTTAACTTTTTTCCGTTTCATGACACCTTTTTGTAAGGGTACAAACTACACTAAACTCTTTTGATCATTATTAGGACTTTCAGTTACACAAGGCATTATAACTGTTCAGATTCTAGTTTGCATCATCTGCTATTTTAAACAGAAAAAGTTTCTGACATCAGTGTCAGTGTTAAGTCTCACCTTAGACAACAGATCTTCACTGAATATAGCTCTACTACCAGTAAAAAAAAGACTGAAAATGCCAAGTTAAAGGGGCTGCCCCTTAAAGATAGAGCTATTGCCTATTTCTTGATTATTTCTCTTACAATAAAGACCGTGACCTTAACACAGCCGATCAGACAAGCTCATGCCCCAAGGATGGAATGTTTGCAGATCAGGGAAATATAAGAAGACAGCTAAGTGTGTTATTGACAGGAAAGAAATCAGCAGGAGGTTTGCAAGGGTGAATGGATGGCTTGAGTGACCCAAACGGTAGTTGATTTACAAGATTAGGAATCCATTTACAGATGAAATTACTGGGGAAAGGAGGCGGGGTATAAATCGAATATAAATTAATTAATTAATTAATTAATTAATGACAAGGGAGATTGGTGTTGTACTTATGACTGCACAACGTAAAGTAACAGTGTTCCAGGATGTCGAAGCAGAAATTAAAATTCCTAGGTAAGTTCTTAATTGTACCATTTAAAAAGAATTCTTAGTTGTCTATTTTGTGGTCCAGTTTGTAGGCTGAGTTTGACTTGCTTGTTTATTTATTTTTAAAATTTATTGACCACCCATCTTACTATAGGGTAACTCTGGGCAGTTTACAGTTATATATACCAGTTAAAACATAAAAAGTTGAAACCAAGGACACATGGGGGGGTGGA
>JANHGC010009252.1:0-15391 GCA_027560395.1 Boaedon fuliginosus
AAGCCCCCCCAGCCCCCCACTGGACTCCCCACCCTTTTCCTGCAGGGCCAGCAAAGCTCCTACCTTCCTCCTTCTCCCACTCCACGCAACGGTTGGCCAGCACCTGAAAAGCGGCCCAAGCCATGATGGCCACCTTCTGCTTCTTGGTCTGCTTCTCGCTGGAACTGGATTCGGTCTGGCTGCTCAGGCTGCACAGGCGATCCATGAGCTGCACCAGGCCGCTCCTCACCAGGCACTTCTCTTCGCTCCTGGGGGGGAGGGGGACAGGAAGCAGCCGTGGCTGGTCAGCTCTGGGCCCAGGGGAGGCTGGGGAGGGCAAAGGCCGAGGGAAACCCCGAGGCCGGGCAAGGCAAGGGCAGTGCCGGCCCTCTCCGACTCACCTGGTGTACGGTATGGTGCACAGGAGGCCGATGCTGTTGGCGCAAGCGATGGGGTAGCGCGCGCACAGGGCCACCACCGAAGTCATGGTCTCCCCAAAGGCCTCCTGCACCTGCTCCACCATCCCTCCGCAGGTGAGCTCTTCGATCCTGTGGGAAGGGAAAATCTCAGAGGCTCCCAAGCACGAGGCAGCCGCCTGGAGGCCGTTCGGTTACTCAATGTGGGCCTGAATATTATCCCAGAAAGTGGGACTCTGCTGGCTGGGGTTTTTCAAAGCGGCTTTTCCCCACTGTTGCAACTGGAAGAGGGTGGACCAGAGGGGTAGACTGGGGGATTCTGGGAGTTGAAGTCCAGACCTCTTCAAGTTGCCAAGGTTACGAAGTACGGCCTTTAGAGACTGGTTCCAGGATCTTTGCTAGCAAAAGCAGGCACTGACCGTGGGCCTCCCTGGAGCACCATCGTGACCGGGCCCACCAGGTGCGTCACTCCGCCCACGCGCACCGCGGCCGTCAGCAGCTCCCTCATGTGCACCAGAGCCTGCTTCCGGGTGTTTCCACGCCGCCATCGCGTCTGAGCGGCCAACAGGAAGCTGCTGCTGGACACCTAGGGGAAAAGGGGGGGGGGTGAGTGGACTGCGGGGGCCACGGACCGGCTCACTTGAGCGTGCTCAGGGCAGAACCTTTCCCCTGAAGAGAGCCCGTTGCGCCAGAAGAAAAACAAATTATAAAATATTCTTAATTCTTATTTCAATAATTAAATGTGATTTATTTGAGTTATTTATATTATTGAAATAACTCAAATGGACTTTAAGTCTTCACAGGTATAGGGGGCTTGGCCGTTTCTCCCGCTGGCTCCCAAGGTTTCCGTTCGGTGAGCTTCACCGGAGAACTGAACTGCGCATGGCCAGGTGAGGCCGCGCCTTGGATTGGACAAGCCCAGGAGGCGGGACTTACTGCCTGCTCAGGATTGGTTCCGATGAAGGCGAAGAGCTGTCCCAGCAGGACGCTGTAGGTGGGCTTGTCCCGGCTGTCGTCGATGGCCAGCGACTGCAGGAGGGTGAAGGAGCTGCTCCGGTGGCTCGGAACGTGGCGCCGCCTGCGTGGGGAGACACGGCCATCGTCAGTGGGGACTGCCCCGGAGGCGGACTAAGACAGCCGGGCTTTCCTTCCAGAACAGGGGATGCTGACCTCTGGCTCGACCTGGTGAACTCCAGATCCTCGTTGGCGATCATTTCCAGATCTGAGGGTGCCGACATGCTGCGGAGGAAAACTGGCTGGCGGACGGCATGCGAGATAACCTTGGTCTCCGAGGCTGACTTGCACGCTGCGCGTTAAAGAGCAGAAAGAGGGCTGAGCCTTCGTCAGAGACCCCACGAAGGACGGGGAGGGGGGGGGATTCTCAATCTCGGTTGCGCAGGAAGGCGCTCAGAAGGGCAGGCCTTACCGGGCGTCTCTGCTGGGGTGCCGGAGATGCTCCGGGTGAGTCCCGACTGGGCCGCAATGGTGACGTGCAGGAGCAGCTCTGCTCGGTTCATCAGGCTCTTGACCAGGATTTTGGTCTTCGCCATGGGATGCGAAGGCTTCTGGGTGACCGAGTTCACTTCCTGGAAGAATTTCTCCCTAAAGAGCCCGGAAGGGGGAATCCCAGAGACAGACAGGCCGGTTGCCTCCTTCTAGCTCCAGAAAGAGGCAAAGGGCCGGCCAGACTCGGCTTCCGAGACTGGGGGGCAACCCCCACACACGGCCTCCCCCCCCCCCCCAGGAAGGAGCAGAGGGGGACAAGGAGGCTCCCCGTCACAACACTGCAGCAGTGGCACCAACCTCAGCGACAGGACCAGGTTCTCGAGATCTCCTCCATCAAAAGAAATCTCCTTCATTGAGCACAGAAGTTCCAGCTCTTTCATTTTGCTCTGAAAGGGAGGGGAGGGGGAGAGAAGGAAACACGTGGGGAAACGAAAGACCCTCCTGGGCTGAAAGCTGGCTCTCCACCTTCAGAAACAGTCCATCCCCAAGGATCAGACGCCCAAGGACCACCCTTGGAAGGCGGCCCTGCCTTTCTGCCCTGCGGGTGAGCCTCTCGGAGGCTTCGTCGGAACACCACTGTGATCCAAGGCGCCATCTATTATTTCGCTTGACTTCATTTATATGCTTCTTTGGGGTCTTCTTTGCAAGAACTCCTAATGAAGGGTTCTATTTCGGCAGAAACTGCTCCCTGGCTCCAGACGGAGACCCTTTCCCAGCTCTCTGGAAGAACTAAGACACCGAGAGACACCATTCTGCTTTATAACTCCTGAGACCTCCCGGGACCCTCTGGAGACCCCTTTCCCTGCCATGCACGCTCGGGGAAGCCAGCCGTTCCCAGGACCACCAGCGAACATCTAATTTCCAACAGAGAATCAGGCGGTTTGAAAGCTGCGTGTGGCTGGCCCGGGAGCAGAGGGAAGTACAGCTCAGCGTTTTATAGGAATCGAGAGAACAGGAAGAAGCCGACACCAAACCAGCCCAGCGTGACCTGAGATCCGTGGCCTTTACCTCGTTGAAGTGATAATCGTAGAAGAAGGGCACGTTATTTTCCAGCTTCCCATGCGTGGCGTCTTCCACCTCGCTTTGCCACTTCTGCTCCAGTTCAGCCACACTCTGGCCAAAAGGGAAGAGGAAAAAAACACCCTGAAACAGCTGGCCTCTCCCCCAGCAGGAGGAGTGCAGCAAAAAGAATTCGCGTTCAGCCCATGAGCCTCCAGGAGCCGCAGCCGAAAGCAGCCACCGGATTTGGGCCGCAGGCTTTACCTGCAGTTGCCTCTCCATGGCGTTCAGTTTCTTGAAGGTTTCTCCCATAATTTTGCAAAGCAGGTCGTATTCCTCCGCGTGCTCCTCCTGATACTGGAAGTTGATGAGAGACTGGAGCGCGTCGACTAGATTCAAGTGCTTGATCACGCACGAAACCACCATTTCTTCCATCACATCGGGCTGGATCACCTCTCTGTTGAGGGAAAAAAACCCAACATTCGGAGGGGATCAACGTTTGACAAACGGCTCCCCTGACAAATACCTGAGCGAGGCAGGAGCTTCCTCCAGTTGCCGATCTGGAGAAAGCAAAGGTGACCCCAAGAAGGCCACACCCACACACCTGATGCTGGGTCGAAACTGAGGGCGGGCGCGGCCGGAGATTTCCCGGAGCTTGATCATGATTCCGGGCGGGAGTCGGATCCGGGGCAGGTCAAAATAGTGACCCACCGGCGGGACAAGGACGTCTGATGGGTAAGTGAACTCCTGGTCTTCCTCAATAGTCAGAGGCAGCGGGGAAGGGCTGGGCGTGAGGGCCGGGGAGATCACCCCATTGGCTTCCACTTGCCACTGGCACCTGGAACAACAAAGCCACACAAGGCCTCCTGCCTCAGGAAGCAGCAAGGGTCGGGCTGCCATTCACACTGCGAGACACGCAACTTCCGTTCAGGCAACCATCTGTGGCTTCGCATCTGGTGGGGAACCCTTGGCTGGCCTCCTCCTCCCCACCCCGTCCCAGTTGGGGCTCCCCACCTCTGCAAAAGTTTGGACCGCAGGAGCTCCTGACACGTTTCCTCGTCCTTGGTGATCTCCGGCCCGTTGTAGAGGATCCTCAGCATGGAGCAGGCCAGGACGGACAAGCCCAGGGCCAGGTCGACTAGGAAGGGCAACCCGCCCGAGATGTCTTCTGAGGATTCCTGGGCAGCCGAGGGGAGGCAGAGAGGAAACACAGGCAGGGGTACGGCCTTAGCGGCTGGCCTGCACACAAGGGAGCCTGCACGCACACAGGCGCGTTGTCTGAATACGAATAAAAATCGCAAGCCCGAGAGAGCCAACCCAGCAGAGCACAAATCTGTAAAAAGGCAGCTTTAATGTAAGGGAGTTGAAAGGAGGTGTGCCCAGATATTTACTAGGCGAATACACTGACTTCTTTCTGTCTCCTTAAGTACAACCTGGTCCTCGTCCTCTCCACCATCACCCTGCCACCCCTTGTAACTGGACGACTGATGGAACCAGGTTCGGGCACCGCTGGGATTGAGCTGATTTTAGGGACTCCCTCAGCTGAACTCCTGCCCATACCTGCGCCCGGACCGTGCAGCCGAAGCCCCACATGGCTTTGTCGGGGGTGTTGTGTTCTCGTCCACTCCGCATTTCGAAGGAGAAGGTGACGGTGTCCCCCTCCACCTGACGGTTTGGGTGAGAAGAGATTCCGTTAAGCGAGCAAGCGGCAGGCGAGGCTCCGCATTTTATTACCGCCAAATACGGGACGAAATCTGGAAACGGCCTTCCCCTCGGCCTATTATGGCCGTGATCCGGGAAATCTATTTTTTCTACAGCCAGGAGAGTGAGAGGGTTCTTTCCTTCCTCTGAGTTGACACGGGAAGGGGCTATTCGGTACCTTCACTAAATCTTTCGGCCAGCCGGTCCCCAGGACGCTGCGGCTGCCGTATCCTAAGGTGTTGCCTCCGTATTCGGCAACCTTCCGACTGTTGGTGTTGGGCCCGGCGTAGATCACCAGCTGCAGCAGAAACACAACGGACGCAAGAGAGTGGCAGGAGGGCAGATAGAAGCCGCGGAAGCATTTCTTCAGAGCTCCTCGGAGGGGAGCCAGCGAAGGGCCGCCTCCTGGACCTCCTAGAGAGCAGCAAGGGCAACCCCTGCCCAGACCAGCGCTTCCGGGGGGGTTCCAGGGCTGCTCCCTCTCTCTTCCCCCCCAGGGTGGAGTTTAGGGCCTGGCCCCCACTGACCTTATCGTAATCGTACTGGGAGGAGCATCGGCTGTCGAACCTCAGGTACAAGCAGCGGGCTCCTGGAATGTGCACCGTCTCCTTAAATTTGTAGTTATCCCGGACGGGATGAACCGTCTCCACCGTCTTGCCAGCAGCCCAAGGCGCTGGGATTTTCAAGCCGGTAAGGAAGCCCGGTTCTTCTTTCTCTTCCAGCATTCTGGCATTAAATGGAAGGAAGGAAGGAAGAAATAGTTAGACTGAAGGAGCAACTTTGTAGGACAGATGAAGCTTCACCCAAAGGAATTGCAGAATCCAAATACGGGCATTGCTATCACTGCATGACACTGGCACAAACTCCCGTCTGGCCCACTGTGGTTTAGACATGTCACTTTTGGAACATAATTATTCATTTATTTGAAGTTTTCTGGTACGGGCCTTAAGGCTGCTAAATTCACGGAGAGAAGGAAAATTGTTGTAAGCCGCCTCGAGTTCCCCTTGACCAGGGAAGGGAGGTGGGGTATAAATCCAATACATAAAATAAATAAATAAACATTGGTCCTTTCACCTGGGCTCTCCAACCTTGGCAACTTTAAAACCTATGGGCTTCAACTCCCAGAATTCCCCAGCCCTGGGGAATCCTGGGAGTTGAGGTCCACAACTTTTAAAGTTGCTAAGATGGGACACACCTGGCTTTTACTTCCGGCTCTTCCCAAGCTCAAAAATTGCTTTTCCATACAAGGCTAAGTCTTTATCTTTCGATGATCCCTTAAAAACAATGACTCCAGGCACGAAATCTCCAGGGAGTGAAAGAGAGAGAGAGAAAGAGAAAGAACTCGGGGAAGATGAATAGAGGGAACGCTCCCATGCTTAGGCGCCTCACCTCTCCTCGGGGAAGACCTTGCTTCTTGGTTCAGAGGCCCCTGCAGGAGAACCGCTGACGTCCGAGAAAAGCGGAGACTGAGTTTTCAGCAACAAGGCCGTCTGCAACACAACACCAGGGCCAATGGGTCATGAGGCACGGGGGTGGTGGTCTAGGGCCGGGGCAGGGGCCGGGGGGAGCAGGCGCTACCTGGCTGGTGTAGAGGACCAGCTGCACCAGCTGTGGCATGAGCGGATCGGCCACCATCAACGTCTGGAGATTCGGGTGCATCAGGGAGGTCAGCAGCACCGGAAGCAAGTGGCCCAGGATGGTTGCTTTGGTCACCTGTTCCAGGCCTTTCAATCTGCAAAGAGAGTCCCACCACCACCGCCACCTTTGTGAGGGCCTGCCTGGGAGGAGGGGTCTTCTCAGGAGATCTCCCCTCAAGCCCTGCCCTCCCTCCTTGAACCTCAGAGTTGGACCTCAGACCGGAGTCTTCTGAAGGGGCCTGCCCAAGGACCGATTGAAGACCCGTGAACTTCAAATCCCAGAAATCCCCAGCCAGAGAGGGGCAAGAGGCCTCACCTTTGTTCCCGGTCTGGGACGTCGCTGTTGATCAGGGCGGTGGTGACCTGCTGCAGCTTCTCCAGGACTTCGTCGCACCCCGTGAGGATCTGCATGGCCAGAGCCAAGATGCTGGTCTTGAGCTCCTGCAAGGAGACAAACCAAGCTTCAGGACGGTGTTTCGGCAGCCCCTGCCGAACAATTCGCTTCTACATCCAACACAAGAGGCTCGTGCAAAAGAAAGACGGGCTTCCAACATTAATGGGATGAGCGTGATAACAAGCCAGGCGAGGTTTGAGGAGCAGCAGGACCTGTGGGGGGATCTACCAGCCCAGCCTCCCCACCCGGGATTCTTTCGATGGGGGTCAACAACCTGGGGCAGGAGTGGCAGGACAGGTTGAACCAAAGGAAGACCACTATGCTCCTATCACTTCACCTCTGTCTGTTAAGAACAAGAGCAATAGCACTCTGACTTGGATGCTGCTTCATCACGCTCTCTAAGCAGTTGACAGAGTCAGCCTCTTGCCCCCAACAACCTGGGTCCTCATTTTACTGACCTCAGAAGGACAGGAGGCTGAGTCAACCTGAATCGAACTGCAGTCAGCAGAATTAGCCTGCAATGCTGTGTTCTAACCGCTGCACTGAGGCCTTGTATGTGATGAAACCTTGTTCTTAAAAACTTGAGCACTTCCTTAATTCTGGAGGCCACTTAATTCGAAGACATTTCTTAGCAGGCCACAAATTAACCTTCCTAAATCAGTTGAAACAGAAAAGCTGATCTCCAGAGACTCAGCCAGAGGCTGGGAAATAGCGCTCAGCCACATTTGGCCCGGGGGGTTAACGAGGGTCTCCCCACCACGTCTGGAAGGGACCAGGACGGGGAAGCTGAATCCCCAGAGAATCAGTTAGTGGTTCTCTAAAGCAGAACCTCCCCACCCGAAGGTTCTCCAGACTGACCTTTCCCTGAAAACTCTGCTCTGGCGTCTAAAGGAGAAGGTTCTGTTCCTAACTATTCCCATTTCCCTGATTCTTTTTCTCCTGGCTGCCCAGAAAGCTTTGCCTTTGGGGGAATCGGAGGGGGCAAAACCAGCACAGGAAATGCCAGCCAGCTGATAGGGCAGCGGGATGCCAAGCAGGCCGGGACCCAACTCTGCCGGTACTTATCAGAACGATTAATCCAGCCTGCTTGTTGGGCCGGACAAGGAACGAAACGGTCCTAGAAGGGAAGAGAGGATGAGAGCAACTGCGGAGAGAAACGGAAGAAAACAAACACAAACGAAACAATGGGGGTGGCTGGATGAGACGCGGCGTGGACACACTCAGCATTTACTCCAGGCGCTGACGGACACATCCGAGGGAGGACGGAGGGTGAGCCACTAGTCACCTTCCAGAACAGCCCGAAGGGAACGGACAGAACCCCCCCGGGCCCCTTTGGGGGCTCAGCCAAGCAAGAGGGCTCAATGGACCAAGCCACACCCCTCCCTCACTTCAACGGTTCAGACAACAGAGGCAAAGCCAACCGGGGGGGGGATATTCCTTTGGAGAGCATTAGCATCCCCTGAAGCGTATGGAAGGAATTGAAGGGGAGCTGAAGGGGAGCTTTTCCAGACAGGACTGAGAGGAGCTAGCACAGGTGAGCACAGAACTCTTCCAGGGGGGGCACAGTCATCCCTCCCCAGCTGTAAACTACAAAGCATCCCCCCCGCCCTGGGATGAGTTTTCTAAGCTGAAGGAGGAGCTGGGGCGGCTGGGAACCTGCCCGTTTGGCCCGAGGCCGGGATTCTGCAGGAGGCCCTGGGGCTTTTAGCCAGGGCTGCTCCGAGCTGCGGCTCTCGGGGGAATTCCAGCTGAAGCACCCAGTCACAGCACCACGACCACAGACGGTGAGCACGGAGAGGGCCATACCCGTTGGCTGGAGACGCGGCAGCACCGGGGCCAGGAGGAAGCGAGGGCAGTGGAGTTTCAGACTTGGTGTTTACCTGTACCTTCAAGGTCTCTCCCTGCAAGGAGCTGTCACTGTCATCGCTTTCGTCGGGTTTAATCAAAACGGTATTACTCAGAAGGTGGTTCTGGACGGCCATCAGGTACCGCAGGCAGGCGGAGGCGGCCTTGAAGACAAAGGGGGACGCTTGGGGTCTCCGTCGTGGCCCAGCGGCCTCACAAAGCAGCCGAGAAAGGCCAGCAGGCGGCTTCTGAGGTCCCAGGGAAACTCACAAACAGGGGAGAAGGCAAAGGAAAGGTCCGCTCCTTCTCCAGCTGCGGGGTCACAGCGTGGCAAAGAAGTACCAGAAAATGTTGACCCCATTAATTCAGGCTAAAATTGGGGAGACGCGTATGGCAAGTTCCTGGGCCTTACCAAGCCGAAAGACAAGTTAGCAGGAAGTAATCCCATCTATGTTAAAAACAAGGATGCACTCGAGACCCTCAAATGTTAACATTCTGGACCAGGAACAAGGGAAGAAGGAGAGCCAGGCTGAGGGAGGCATCTGCCACCAGTCCCAGGGATGCTCGAGGCTTCTAGACTCCCCAAAAGGAGAAGCTGCCCCCCTTCCCCCCCTTCCCCCCACTGCAGCCCCCGAAGAGAGCCAGTCGGGGGGGGGGCACAGTTACTCACAGGCACAGTGGAGAGAAGCCTCTGAAATTCATCTCGAGAGACGATTTGGCACTTGGTGATTAAGATACAAGATTCTCGGACCACAATCTTGAGGATGTAGTGCAGGAGTTCATCGTTCAGCCTTCAGGGGCAAAAGAGACGGGGCAGAGGAGGAAGGGTTAGAAGGGAAGACGCGCGGACTCAAGTACAAACTGCAGCGCAGCTGGTAAGTCGGCCGGGGGGGCTGCCTTGGCCTCCCCTGCCCATCTTCGTTGCCCAGGAGGCAAACTCCTGGGATGCATCCAACCAGTGTGCAGGGCCCCTGCTTGGGGAGGTCTACCTGCAGTGCTCATCGTCTTCACTTCCAAATCTGTTGTTCTGGAGCTGCTCAGCCATGTTGGTCAGGATCACATCGCGAAGCTGGGCCAGGCCGCTGTTCCTGTCTCCTAGAGTTCAAGGAGGAAGGTAAGTAGGGAGGCCTGGGATTGTGCTGCAAAACTCTCATGGACACCAGCTTTGCCTGAAGGTGCACAGCGGACTGTAGATTCGGGTTTGTGTGTTTTTAAGGTACAAATTGATTTTGACTCCAGCACCTTAAAAGCTCTTACCTTCGGTTAAGACCAGTTTCAGTAGGTTATTAATTTCTGTTTCTCCAGGGTACAGGATGCTTAGACCAGAACTTAAGAAGGCAAAGAAAGGCGACAATTAGCATTTGTGCAAAAACATACAGAAAGCGCTCTGCATTCTGAAGATAAACTGATTTTACTCCAGCATAAGCTTTGAACGGTTGGTGATATTGTTTGCTACAACATGAATTATGGATACCCGTCTGGAAATCTGTAGCATTTAAGGTTACAGTAAGAGTATCACTTTTTTTTACTGTGCTGAGGCTTGGTATACAGCACAGCAAATTCACACATCCTAGTAAACAAAGCAAAGAGCAGCTGCTCTGCGATTTTTATTTTCTCAATTTCATGAGGAATGAGCTTTCCCGTCCATGGAGAGGCCTTTGGATCCCTTGCGAGGAGCCCGGGTGACCTACCTGATGGCCAAGCAGACCTCCTTCTGAATCTCGGGGCTGATCTGGTCGAGTGGGGCCATCAGCAGCTGCCAGAGCAAGAGGCCTGATCGCCGGACGATCTCCCGGTTCTTCTCTGTTTGGGGGCTGAAGAAAAATTTAAAAACCACCTGCAAGACAAGCGTTGCAAGGCAAGATGGGAGGCAGAGATATACTCTGTTTCCCTGAAAATACGACCTCCCCTGAAAGTAAGACCAAGCTCAATTTTTACACGTGCGCCCAATATACGTGTGCCTCAACTAATAGGTTAGCCAGTGGATGACATCCTGTGAAAATAAGACCTGGCTCCTTTTTTGGTGGCAAAAAATATATAAGACAGGGTCTTATTTTGGGGAAACATGGTATGCGTAGCCACTGAAGCAATGCATGCTTCGCTTCTCTGCGCCCTATCTGAATTTATTGGGTAATGAAACCTCTGCAAGAAACCAACCGAGTTCAGAGAGCACCAAGGACCCCTCAGACACACAACAGAGACGCACTAGGGAAGTCTCCTCCTCCTCCTCCTCAACACGTTAGGATCGGAGCCATCGGGGTAACCTAAGGTGACCGCAGGTGTGCCTTGGTCAGGTAGACCTACCTGGAAGACCACCAGGATGCAGCGTATGATGCAGGTGTCCCCGTTGACCATGGCTTTCTCCATGATGTCGCAGATGCTGCTGAGATGATGGGCTTCGATCGGGTGTTGCTTGGCCAGGAAATTGGTGATGGGCATGTTGTTACTGGCGGCCAGCAGGTTGAGCTGATGGATGCACATGGCTCCCACGTGGTGCAGCAACTGGTTGATGACCTCGTTTGTGGCTATGGCATCCCCTGCACAGAAATCATCACGTCCTTTTTTAAATTTGCCTGCCAAAAACCATAAATCACCAACGACCAAGGAGTCAAGAGAGGGGACGCCGACGGTTGTTCAGAAATAATTTTAAATAAATGGGCCACGGGAATCTCAGGTTATTCCCAGTGCCGGGGGCACCGTTTGCCTCCTACCTTGAGGCTCCAGGATGACGTGGCTGACGCCCAGCCTCTGGCAGATGTAATGGAAGGCCTGGTTGCCAGGGTTGCACCACTGGTCGATGTAGTCGTTGGAGCAGGTCCAGATCATGTTGTTCATGGCATCGTAGCATGCGCCTGGAAAGAGAGATTGGTGGCCCCCTTGATCAAAAGGGGACTGGGACGCAAAGCTTACAGAAACCCAGAGCTTGTGGCTGCTCCGACCCTGCAGGTCTTTCAGAAGAGACTGGACAACCATGTATCTGAGATGGTATGGGGTCTCCTGAGGTTGGACTGGATGACCCCCAAGGTCCCTTCCAGCTCTGTTATTCTGCTATGTATGTCCACATATACATACCCTGGTGATAAATTTGTCTTCTTTCTCTGCATCCATTCCCAACAACAGCAGAAGGTTGATGGATATTTTATTTTTTTACTGTTCAGGAGTTATTTGCTCCGAAGAAATTTGCAATTCTACCAAAGCTCAGCGACTTAACGGCTAGAGGAAGCCACACTGTGGAGTTCAGAATGGGCCGGTAGCCGGCTGCGTCTAGGGCAGACATCCGGGGCTTACCTAGGCCAGGGACAAGGGCCCCACGTCCAAGGGAGCTCCCAGCAGCATCGATGAGGTCTGCTCGGCTTGCAAACTGCCCATCCGATAGATTGTAGACCAAACTGGAAGCTAGGACTTTAAAGAAGGAATCCGCCATCAATCCCTTCAAAGCTCACGTAATTCTAAGAACCAACTGCACTTCAGGCAGAACCAAAGCTTAACCTTCGGGGGCTAAAGGAACCAGTTTGAATGGTCAAACCGGCCTCTCCGACTTCCGTGGAAAAGGGCCACCCCAGGCTCTTTCCCCCCCGCAAGGCCGGGAGAGGGGGGAGAGCTTACTTTTCAAGGATGACAGACCGCTGCTTCCCCCGAAGAGAGACCGTGTGGCAGAGCTGCCGGAGCCTCCCGGAGGCGGGATTAGCATCACCAGGTAGGTCCCGCAGGTGTAGATCGGGGTCTTCCGTAGCATTTTGAGAGGCAGACCGCAACTAGTGTTAGCAGCTTTAAAAGAAGAAGAGGAGGAGGGGAGTTGTGAGAAACACAGGGAGATAATTTTGCCCGGCAGCTGCAAGCAGAAGGAGAACCTGGACCGTAAGGGAGGTCCTACCTAAGACAACCCCAGACAAGCAGATGCTGCAAGACGGCTCAGCCTGGGCAGGGAAGCCACAGAAGCAAGGAAGGAAAGATTCCCGGGCACAAGTTGCCCCTTACCTGCCTGGTCCTCTTTCAGCGTATTGGAGATGGTGGAGCCCGTCAGCGCGGCCAGGGTGGCCGAGGGGGAGGCCCTGTACCTGGAAAGCCTGCTGAGCAGCATCTCGTTGATGCTCTTGGCCGAGTCCCCCTCTTTCCTCATCAGGATGATGCGCTCCTGGAGGGGCCTGGCCACGCAGAGGCCGTTGTCCACCTGGGCCAAGGAGCCAAAAGGGGAAGAGAGCTTTCACTGGCCTGCCTGATGTTCACGGCAACACGGGGGGCACCTGGGCCAGGCAGGCGCCCCCGTCCGTGCCCGTCTCCTGGGGACCAGACCTCACCTTGAGTTCAAAGATGTCCATGAAGACTGAGTGGCCCTTGGGGGTTTTTTCATTCAAGCTGGCGGGAGACCAGATCCAGTAGAAGTAGGTCCCGTCCGAAGAGAGGTGGACGGTGGTCATGGTGCTGCCGATGGGGAAGTGATCGGGGGGCATTGGGAGCAGCTGGCACACCTGGGCAGAAGGGAGGAGAAATCCGCTTTTACTGGCATTTATGATGACACGCTGATCCTGGAAGGACCAAGATGCTAAGTGGTTCTGCAGAGCGATAGGCCAGCCTGACGTTTACAATTAAAATCAATATTTAGATTTCAAACAGGCGCCACAAAGAGATGGAGCTGCTGCTGCTGCTTCTTTTAAGGAAGAGAGCGCTGGGAAGACAACCAAACCCGTTCTCACCACTCCACAACAGAAGCCTCCCAACCTGCAAGGTCCCCCTTGCTGATCGAGTACCTGGGAAAGTGAACAAGGTTTTTAATAGCCCCACCGGGGAAGACCTTCCTGCCCTCCCCACCGCCGGTCGTTTCCCCAAGGTTTCATTCTTCTCAAAGTCGGAAGAGGCTTCACTCTCACGGTGCTCCCCCACCAGAAACACCAAAGTCAGTCCTAATGTTCAGACAGGTTGGGAGAAGGGGCTCCACCAGCAGGTTTTTATTCTATTTATTTATTTATCCAATTGATACCCTCGAGGGGAATTCGAGGCGGCTTACAACCTGATTCCAAAAGGAAGACAGGAATTCTAATTGGGACTAATTGGGAGTTTCCTTCATGCTGCCCACCGGCACCAGCGCATCCCTTGGCTAAACTCCCCTGAGATTCCTTTGTGCAATGCCTGGGTTGAGAGGCTAAGCAGCCCAGGGCGCATGTAACTTGATGCTGGACGTTGGCGTGCTGCTGCCTCAGCTCTTGGACTCTTGTCGGAGTCTCAGATGCAGCCAGCAGACCAGATTGGGCTAATCCTCGGACGTTCTCAGTAATGGATTTCTGTCTTTCAAAGGGAGACCGAGCGCCTGAGTCATCTCGGAAGCATCCCGGGCACAGCTTCATGCCTTGAGCCGGCTGGCATCGCTCTCAGATCCTAAGTCGCTGCTGGGCGGTCTGAGCATTTGTGGACCGATGACCAAGTTCCCCAGGAAAAGACAGCAGGCGCACAAGGGGCCTTTAAAAATCTTACTTCCTGAAAGACCACCCAGCTTTCCAAGGGACAAGGGCAATTAATTAGTATTAAAGATCGGGGGTGGGGAGCCCGGAGCATCACAAACCAGGCCCCGGAAGAGACGGTAAAGCTAAAAACAGCTCTGGCTTTACCTGAAGGGTGTTCTGGTCGATGACCTGGAAAAGGGAGTGGGGTTTACTGTCAAAGGAGACCGGCCTGTGGAGCAGCCGGCCGTTGCCAAAGGCCACCCAGCCGGATTCCAGCTCCTCGTTGCGGGAGTAGACAAAGCCCCTGAAAGAAGAGCAGCCGAGCCTGGCATCAGGCGCTTCTGTTCGTGGCTTCCTTCCCTCCGGAAACCCACCCAGTGCGGTCTTTCTCTCCGCTGCCGTTCCCCTCTCGGAGACCGTGGTGTTTGGTGGAGAAGGGGGCTTACCGTAAAGTACCGTGTAATCCAGAGCCCAATTTGCTGATTCCCCGGCCAACGGAGTTGGTTGTGTAAAGATAAAGTCCATCCACTGCCAGGCAGCGTCCTAAGTCTGCATCTGCAAGAGACGCCCGGGAGGAGGAGGAGGAAGAGGAGGTTGCTTTCAAAGCCACAGAATTTGGGGGAAAGAATGGGGCAGAAAATGTTTCCTGGAGTCACGGCCCACCGTCGTCTGTGTACGGTGCAGGGCCTTCCGTATGGCGGCCACCCTTGTTCGGTCTACCAAAGGCCAACGGGTTTCTTTCCTTTGGGGGGGAAAAAGCTGGATGCGCTACTCTCATTTTACAGTTAGATCTTGCATCCAGTTCTGAGCGCTGGGTCTTTGGAAGATCCTGATGACTGAAGAGCATCAAGGGAAAAGGGGCGAACCTGGAAGAGAAACCCTCCAGGTGCAAGGGAAAAAACTGGCTGCATTAAGCCAGAGAAGAGCGATTGAGAGGCTGGAAGAGGAGCGGTTCCCTGCTTTTTATCGAGGGCTCCATTTTGGGGGGGTCAGGGTTGCGTTTCCATTCCTGCATTTTGTTTGCTCTGCCGCTCACTCGGAAGGAGGTCAATTCCCCGTGGAATAAAACCTTCCGGCTGCCTCTTCCCTGCTGTCGTTGAGCCACGGCTTCTGCCTGTCCTGAAAGTATCAAACCTGGGGTACTCTGGGACGCCCGGCCTTCCCACGTTCTTACCTTTGTTTTCTGAGCCAGAGCCAGGGTTCGCATCAGGGGCCGGCAGCATGTCCTCAAAGCCCCAGGACACCATGTGTTTGCCCCCGAGCAAGCAGGAGGGCGATCCGGGTCCCCCTTCCAAAAGCAGCAGCCTTCAGGGAGCAGGTGGGGAGACACACGTATGAATACACCCCTCTGTGAAATACAAACCCCTGCACAAAAATACAGCGCTGACCTTCATGGGCTCTTAAGGGGAGGGGGCTGCTGCATGTTGGCCTCCTTTGGCTTTGTATTATAGGGAGAAAAAAGTGAACGTGGCCTTA
>JANHGC010009262.1:0-10403 GCA_027560395.1 Boaedon fuliginosus
TGCTAAGCCACACCCACCACTAAGCCACGCCCACAGAACCGGTTGTTAAAAAATTTGAAACCCACCCCTGCCTGAAGTCATGGGAGTTGAGCTCAACTCTAAAGAGACTTCATTTTGGGGACACAGCAATAATGAAATCAGATCATCCTTATAAAATTCAGAGAGAGTTTAACATCAGGAAGATGCAAAACACTACCTACCTCTTCACTTAAGGAAGCAAGACTTTGGACTAACATTTTACATGATAGAGTGTTTAATAATAATTATTTTTTTTAATTGGCAACAATGGCATAAAGTTGCCTATAAATATTTTTTATATTTGTAAAGGATTACAAATGTCATAAAGATATTAAATACATTTGTGCCTGGGTGCACTTGCATGTGTGTGTTGTATCTTCTGTTTGGTTACAATTCTCCTTCATAAAGAAATAATCTGAAATACATAGAATAATAAATGCAGTCACCCATACTGTTATTTATTTGGTTTCGTTTCTTATTTTTGCTTTGGTATCGTTACCCAATACTCGTCTGCAGCAGCCCAGACGCCCACCCTATTTTATCTTGTTTATGTCTCAGAGGAACTAAAAGTGATAAACGTGAATTTTATCCTCAAAATATACAGGATATTGCTGAGAAAGAAGAGCTGCAACTGAATCATTTTTACAGGGATGAATTTCAGGACTAAGGTACTGTAGGTTTGAACCCAAGTTCTCTTCTCTCTCTCTCTCTCTCTTTTTTTTCCTAAGCCCAGCTATTTATTTTCCTGTATTTGCTTATTGGGTTTCTTTTTTATAATCATTGCTGTGCTGTATTTGGTTCCTTTTCATTCTTTGAAAAAAAACTTGTTCGGGAAGATCGCACCAGGGCTTGACCACCACAGACTGTTGATCAGGGAACAAAGAATTTCCCTTAACTCAGAGGCAGGAAGAAGAAACTTATTCAGACACAGGGACTTTTCTACTTTAGTTACTTCTGCTAATTCCACGCAAAAGGAAAGACAGAAACAACATGAAGGGGTAGAACCAGAAGCTTATTTCCCTTTCAGACTAGGATTAGAAAATCCATTGCTAAGATTCCTCTAAATCGCCTTACCTCAGACCTAATTATGGGGGAACCAACCAGCCTGCAGAGAAATACAACCGACCCAGTTCCACCTTGGCGTTAATGGGCTGTTTCAAAACAGCTCAGGGGAAAACAAAGCAATAAAGCAGGTAAAATCCAAAAGGATAGGCTTTCTTGGAGCTGGAAAATTCAGTTAATTAAGATTGTATGTCGTAGCCACTATCAGGAGATGGCTACGCTTGGAATTTCAAAGAGTTTCTTGCGTAGCACTCTGGTTGTTCTTTTTTTACCTGGGAATAAGCCAAATGTTTATCTTCTGCCCTGCCCTAATTTCAGTTTTACATTTGCCTGGGGGGGGTAAAGGCCGTTATTGTTGTGTTTTTTTAAAAAAACTTTTATCAGTATGAGCTGCTATAATTGTGGCTTTCAGAATTTCCCCACCCCCCCTCTGAATTTTAGCTGTTAAAATACAAATTTGGGAGAGGGGGAGATAGTTGTACCGGTACTTCTATTCTCTGAAGTGTGTGTGTGTGTGTGCGTGCGCACGCGCATGGGCATGTGTGCACTGCCCAGGGACACTAAACCCATGGAGTGCAGAGCAGGCATTTTCATACAACAGCAATTGCTCAGCTACATTTTGAACTATTGATAACTGTAAGTAGGACATTCTCCTCTGCCATCTCTTTCCTCAGAAGAACAAAAGCCCTCCTGGCTTTTAGATCAGAGGAGGATACGGTATTCAGAGAGAGTGAGGTTTTAGTCTTTGAGTCCCACAGTACATTAGTAATAGATTCTTGGTCTTAAAATAGGGAATTTAAGAGGCACGCATGCTTGTTTTCATTTATGAAATGTTGGAGGCTTTCAGACTGTGCAGTAATAGCCACGGCCTTCAAGATGCTACAAAGGAAAAACTTTCTGTTGACCAAGATAAGCTATAGTAGCAGCAATAAATTTGGAGTGTCAGAAAGGAGCCTACATCGGGGAGTTATTTAATGTATTGTGGCTATATTTTTTTATTGCTTGTGAGAGTCTCCATTTCTGTGCCACAATAACTTAGCTGACCTTGGGCAGAATGTTTGGAGGGGGAGAAGGAAGAGGAGGATAGCACTGGTTGTTCTTCACCAGCCAGCAAAGTGTATTTACCTAGCTCTGGATGGGTGGACAGACAGCCATACACCAGAAAAGGCTGCTCTGAGAGTCTCGTCAATGGAAGTGGAGGCCAACGAATGCAGAACACACTAAGACAGGCACTTGCAAAGCTGATTTGGAGAGGCAAGCTAAAATAGAGAATCCCGGTGGAACAATTTCTTAGACGATGCAAGTTCTGCTTGACACCAAGTATTCTCCTACTTGGATTGTAATGATATGTGGGGATCGCCTTGGGAGACCAGAAAGAGACACACAGGCTGGACAACCAACATATAAAGATGTCTCAGTGGTGGTGGTGGGGAAGTCATGGAAAACATTTCAGAAGGGACTTTCCATAATTTACTGTAGAATGAAAGGAGATGAGGGGGAGAAATACTTTCAGCCTTGCAAGATTCTGTTGATGTAACCTTACAATAAAGAAAGAGTGATTACTCCTAGTTGTGCTTCTTGCTGGCAGGGCTAACATGAGAGCAGCCAGGTCTCTACGTAAAGAACATGACCTACATATTTAGATGAGACAATCTATTCAGAATTGTCCAATCAGTCAATGCTTAGGTTTGATGAGCTTTGGATGTGAATTGTTCCAGAAATGTAAGATTGGCCAAATGGGATATCAGAATTTTTTTCCCTCAATTGACAATGAAAAGAAGCCAGTGTTTTCAAGTGCAATGAAAATGTTTGAAACATATATTTTCTCAGCCATTGTGAATAAATGTTCAAGCCAGTCCTAGCTGCCTGGAAATGGACGGTCTGCTTCACAGGGTGGGCAACCTGCAGGGAATAAATAATCTTTAAAAGTCTGATCTGTAGCCTCTCTAAGTAACCATCTTCCTGCCCCTCACCATGAATATCATTGTTTCTACTCACCTAAAGGAGCTGGAATTGAGCCAGGAAGACAAGTGGTCAGAGCCATTTCATCATCCCACTTCCCCACAAAGCCTAGGCAATGTTAAAAGAATGATGGAAATGGTAAAGCCAACATCATTTCCTGCATCACATTTAGTGTACTTTATATGAACAAACTTTGTCTGTATAAGCTATTATCTACAGTTGTGTCTATGTAGCTAAATTCTAATAAATCTGTCTGCGTTTCTAGAAAAAAAAAGGAAGCAATCCCGAAACTGAAGAAACACATACTGAAAGCCCCTCATCAACACTGGAGGTCTTTCAGGAGAGTTACAGGCAATGAGCATTGGAACAGATCTGCAGTTCCTTATATTTCACCCAAATAATTTAGGGACAGGCAACAGAGGCAATGTTTTGATTCCAATCTCAATGGGAAGCTCTTCTGAACTCCTGATTCCTAAAATGGGAATCCCCAGCCCATGGCCCACTACTGGACTGCACATGCATGCATGCACACAGCTTCACTTACATGAGTGGCGGGCTGGCATGTACACTGGCCTGGCACTTATGTAAGTCGAGATGTGTGCGTGCAAGCGTGCCAGCCAACTACTTGCACAGTTCCCCTCCTCTCCCCCTGCCTGGCTACCAAGCCACAAAGGTTGGGGACCGCTATCCTGAAAGACAATCTGCGAGTCTCCAGAAATCCTTGGGACTTCAACACTTACCAAAGAATTGGCCATTATGGATAGGGGTCAATGATAATGGTAGTTCAACAGCATGTGGAGAATTACAGATTACCTCAAATCTTTCCTAACCAGAAGATTTTACAGATATTTTTTCTCAATCTGCATTCTCTTGAGTTTTTGCAGAAGTTTCAAAGATCTGGGTTAATCCCCAAATGCTAACTTGCCACAATGTGTAAGTACATTAGAGGGTTAAACTATCAAACTTATCGTCTTATAACCAGATGATAAGAAATCTTGTCACAATTCTGTCAATGATCAAAAGTCTAAAGATGCAGGGAAGTAGCATTCCCTCTGTATCAGTTGATAAGATAGGAAAGAACTGGTGGTACTTAATGCATATCAAAGAGTCTTGAGGTACAGTAGAGTGAGACAACTAAGTCAGGAGAATGAGACAGAAAAGGACTGGGAAAAGACTTCTGTTAAACTTAATGAGATCTCTTTATTGCCTTTACTCTAGGAGAGAACTGCCATAGAAGCTGTTCTCCAACACTTGTAATGATCTGTTGCCTCAGTTAAGGGGATTACTTACTCAACTGTAAGTCCAGTCCACTTTTATAGAGACCACCAAAGGGCTAAGTTAGCTTTTGTGTCATGTGGCAGAAAATTACAACCAGCTGGCAATTTTGCCAACAATAATAACCATTCCACTGTGTTTTTAGTGAACTAAAAAAACCCAAAAAAAACATTTCATTGTGTTTTTAGTGGACTAAGAAAGAACTAAAAAAAAAACTATTAAAAAGTAGGGTGTGTTTTTTTTTCTATTTCAAGGCCCCAGGCTTATTTCAGGATATAATTTCAATTCCTTTTTAAAACAGTTTTTTGTTTAAATCTTTCTAAATATGTGTGATTAATAAATATTTTCTTTAATGCCCATAAATAGCTGGTGTAAAAGTACTTTACAGTTCTACCTCTCATATTTTCTAGGGAAACTAATTTACCAAGGGCTCTGAGAAGTAAGATTAATTGCCTAGAAAGAGATTGTAAAGGTGATGATGTTGGCAAACAGACTTTTAAGGACACAGATCATAAAATACATACCAGGTTACAAAATCTTAAGTATTTAAGTATTAGCTTTCATTTCAGTGGGCTTAGTCACCCTTGTGATAGTAAGCATATTTATTTGTGACTTTATTATATCACCAAATATGCATATATATATACAGATAGATAAATAGACCGATAGGTGTGTGTGCGTGTGTGTGAGTGAGAGAGAAAACAACGTTAAGAGCTAATACAAACTAAAGCAGAATGAGAAAGGAGGAATTGAAAGGGAGAAGGAGAAAAAAAAGCTAAAATGCAAAAAAGAAAAAGGTAAACAAAAGCAGGGGAAAGTTTTTAAAAAAGATATAAAGAAGTGACTCATGATCCTCTTTTCAGCAGTTAAAAGTTCCATTATATTTAACCTCTCTAAGGCAACATGATGACCCTCTTCTTTCTATAGTCTAATCATCAAAACCATAAATCACAAGTTCATTTTTTTCATTTTATATGCAAAAAATCCGTAAGTGGTTTTAGTCACCAATAAATGTTCCAAAAACTACACATTCTAATGTAGATGGTAAATTGTCAAGGAAAAATCCTTGCCAGTGGCTCTGCCCCTAACTACACCACTAGATGGCAATGTGTATCTTGTAACGTGTGTGTGATACCTGTAGATGGTAGCATAGTGCCACTACTATATAACCCAGCACACGGGCCACATGTGTGGCAGTTGACAGTGGCAGTTGCAGTAGCCAGTTGGAGTACTTAGCTTGCTGGGTAAGGATCTTCAGAGGATGTAGTCTCTTTGGAGGTGAAGTCCTATACTTCCATTATTCTTATCCGTAATCTGGAATAAATAAAAACATTGATTATTTGAAGAACTCATGGCTAGTAATTGCTTCCACAATCCAAGCCTCACGCAGTTCCTGACATAAATGAACAAATTCACTTTAAACTCTAAAGTGGAAATAAGCCTGTCAGTGACAGATGGGTTTAAATGCTGTAGAACTACATTCTAAATTATTGTAAACAGGAGTAAATCATTTTATTCATTCATTCATTCATGCGTTTATTTATTTGTATAATTTTTATTTAGTTTGCACACGATCATAATTAAATAACTCTGGCTATAAAACATAAAACATTCTTCCTGTTTTGGATTTTTATATATACTGTGTGTAGGTTTATTTATTATGCTTTACAGATGTGAAGAAAATAAAAACAAACAAAACAAAACCAGGAACAATATTGAGGAAACTCCTGCAAATAAAATGAAAGATTCTTAACTTTGGAAAAATGGTGAAGTTTGGAAGACTTGAGGAAGCTTTAATTTCAATCCACTTTATGTCTGAAGTAATTAATTTGGGGTTCCATTGATTGGCCCCACAAACCACTAATCAGTCAAAAATGGATGTACATGCACACAAATTGCTTTCATCCTATAGGCTGCAGAGAGAAATCAACAGAGCTTAAAAAAATGTCTCAGCACAAGCATGTGTTTGGACATTGCTGTTGAGTGTTATAATTCCTAGACCCAGGATACTAATCTTAGTGATTTTTGTAACCTTCACCACAGGGAAGGGATGGATTTTGTTCTCCCTTAAATGAGCCTCTGACTGAATTTTTCTCTAATATTTGGAATCTGTGAAAAATGGAAGGGGAAGCCTTTGCACCCTACTTTATCGTCACTTCACGTAACCTTCACGGAATTCAATAAGACTTGCCTCTGAGCAAGTGGAGAGCTGCGGCTAGTCATATCCACCTTCTTTAAGTTCTCTTGAATTGCGAACTATTCAGGACGCTCCAAAAAGCATTATCATTCTGAATCAATAACAGTTTGAACCGCTTTCAACCATTTTTGTTTTGAAGATTAAGCCAAAGGGGAGTATTTGATTGAGCGTAAGAAGAATATCCAACAGTTGATGTCTTCTTCAAATGTCCCTCCTTGCATAGATCAGTGAGCATTGTAGTTTTTTATGCAAAAGGTTTTGTTTTTTGCTTTTTAATTCAAATGTGAAATAACCTTTAAGAGTATTGAAATGCTTTCTTATAGACCCTCTGTTACTTTCTTGGACATTGCTTTTTTTTAACTTTTTCTGTTATTTATTTAACTAAATTATATACTTAGGCTTTTAGACCACTTCAATTTGCAGCTGATTCTAAGTGGCTTTTTAGTCCCAATTTACAGTAAAAAGTTCAAAGCAATAGATATAATAAAACAAAACAATGCCAAGAACATTGATCCAAACTCCACCTATACTTTTTGAAGGAGGGAATCTAATCATTTCAGTTCCCCAAAGTCTACCAGAACAGTCAGGTTTAATAGCTTTCCTAAACTCCAGCAAAGTTGGCGACCGTCTAATCTCAGAAGAAATGCTGTTCCAAAGAAAGAGAACAATAGTGAGCAAGTCTTCACCTCATGGCCCTTGATGGTAAGGCCTACTTATCTATGGGACCTTACCATCCAGGTCTTTCCCTTCCAGATCTTACTGGGCAAACAAAACTGTTGATAGTCCATAGACATCCTAAGATATATAGGTATTTAGAATAGATATTGAATTGAACCAGGAAGCCCACTGGTAACCAGGGAAGCCAGTTTATGTTTAGCAGTAGTAGGTTGGCATAATAAACCACTGCTGGTTCAAAAGCTGAGGAAAAATAATCTGATTTTGAACTATGATTTTATTTTCTTGTTTCACTTCCACATAACCCACGCGCCTTGACCGCATCTATATTTTATTTTAACTTAACTTTGAATGTTACATCATTACACACAAACCAAAAGGTATCCAGGAAGTCCACCTGCAGAAAAGAAAACAAACTGTAATCATTTTTCTGGAAGTAAAAGATGGGATGCCACATTAGGAAGGGAAGTGTTCAGTAGGAAGATATGGTAGCCTGCAGTTCACACTTAGTATCTTGCAAACTGTATGTCGGTTTGGGCAGTATTTTCTCCATGAGCACAAGATAGGGACAGCTTAAATGGTCAGTGGAGATATGTCTCTAGAGTAGTCTAAAATCCACAATCCATTTGAGGACACAATTAAGGAGAAAAATGCTGAAGATGAAAGGGAAAGGGTAGGATCCTAATCTACCCATTGCAGATGGCTCTCAGTGGTTGAAGATGGCAAAAGAAGGAAGATCAAAGGTTTTACTTGTCAGGAAACTGCCATCTTTTGACTGAAAGAAAAAGAAAAGAGCAAAATTTGCCACTAATACCTAAAAATACCCTTTCTTAACTCTAGAATTAAGGAAATCTGTAGGATTTTTTTAATAGAATGCAAATAAGTTAAGTTTGGATCAGATCCATATATATAAAACATGCTTACAGTTGACCAGAGCTGAAATGTGGGATGCAGAAAAATTGTTCACATTGTAATTTTGTATTTATTTCATAAGAAAATAGAAGGGTGAAACTGGAATTAGAAGCTGTAAATTCTATTTGTGAAGCTTTGCTGGAAATGAAAGTACTTCTGTTATGTGTTTTATCAGTAGCTTAAATTAAAATGGGGGTGAAGGAAACTGTAATGCTATTTTGCACTCTCTTCTTCAATCAAACCTTTTGGATATATCCTTCCTGTGACACCATCCTTCCTTTCCTTTTACCTAACAGGATAATTTTCCCTTGGATCTCATTCATTCAGAACGTTATAGAATTTTCCCAAAAGCTTACATATCTTTGATTTTTTTTTCATTATTACTATTTTAAAGGAGCATATGTACTCACAACAGTCTAGATAACAACAGTTCACACTTCAATCATTCAATTCAAAATTAAACCTACATTTCTCTACATGCTTTCATTAACCCCATTCCAGATGATCAGGCCACATTCATTCAGATCTACTAAATCTTTCCCTGTTCCCTTAGTTTCATATAATTTCATTTGTAAATTCATGTCCTTTAGCATTTACTTGCCTTTTGATCCAAGTTACAATCTTCCATATTCAATATATGGAAGACATTAGTAATGGAAAAGCTGGCCTATGTTCTAATCTTTGATTTTTAAATTGCAAGAAATTCTAATTATTTTTTTACTATCAGTCTTGATTAGAGGTTTTACAATGTCTCCTAATTGTGATGTCTAGGACAAACAGATGACCAATATTTAGTAGCACTGTGTTTTTGTGGAGGCAGTCAAACATTTTTATTCATCTTCAGCCATGGACAGGTTATTGTGCACATATTTGGAATGTCCATATTTTGGAGATGATTCGAAGCACAATTTTCTCAGACAATGAAACGTTCTATAAATACCATGCATTTCCATTTGAATTTGAGGAATCCACAACAATTCATATTTTGAAACAAAATGTTGGAATGCAGTCAGGCTGACTGTGATCAAATATGGCAGCTCCGGTCATTATCTGCCCTAATTCGACGAATGCATGTTCATATATGTACGTCTATCTCTCAATAAACAATAATTGTAGAGCGTATTTCAAACTGCCTGTTGAACATACTGGAAAAAAGGAATTGATCCCTGCTGTTTCATTTATTACATGGCGTAATACCACAGAAATCGTTTCCACAATATCCCAAACTAAATCTTTTATTCTTGACAAAAATCCAATAAAGAGCTCAATCCTTCTCCATAGGCAGATAAAGCCCAGATTAATGGCACAGCCTAGATCAGGGTAAAAAAAAAATGCTGGGAAAATGAAAGCAAGATAGAAAGGCTGCCGTTCTTTTCATCCTTTTTTGCTTTCCCAAGACTGCCACAGCTTCAGTTTTTATTACAAAAAAGCCACCTAAGTATTACAGGCTAATCCGTAAATCCCAGCCTAGTAAAATATGTGATGGATTTTGTAAATTATGCCCTTTACAAATCTGATTGAACTCTTCCTTCCTCTATTCCCAGTTAGCTTTTCTTTCTTTTCTGCCCTTTCTCTCTCCTGCCCTGCTCCCCCTTCCTTTTCCTCCCCCTTCCCCATCAATTTTTGCAAGTTTGAAGCACAGCACAGAAGCTAACTCTGTTATGGGCTGGATCCTTTGATGATTTATGCCGCAGAGATAAAAGATATTATAGTTGCCAACTACTTCTTAGAGGAAGAGTTGAAATCCTTTTTTTTTCCTTCCTAGAAGTTAGTCACCTTTTTGGCCAAAAAAAAAAAAAAGGTCCCCATTCTATTCTTAGAAGGACTTTTCTTCTAAAGACTCCTACCTTTTTAAAAATGTATGTCCCACAAGGCATCTTATCAATGAAAACTACCAAACTGGTGATTGGAACATAAACTATTCTACCTATAGCTAGCTCATTTCTATATTACAGGTAGGAACTGCAGTAGCATTCAGGTATTTTGAAATTCAGCTTTGAGAATCTTTGCTTACTGCACATTCTGCTTTGGTTTTAGAAAGAGGGCCATCTTGCCTACCTCTTCTTGGAAAAAGAGTTTTCTCATTAAACAATAATATGTTGTGTTAGCTGAGAAGTCGTGTCCGACCCATCACAATTTGCAACCCCATGGACAATGTTCCCCAGTCCTTCCTGTCCTTTACCATCCCCCAGAGTCCATTTAAGCTTGCACCAATTGCTTCAATGACTACATCTAGCCACCTCATTCTCTGTCGTCCCCTTCTTCTTTTGCCCTCAATCGCTCTGATCATTAGGCTCTTCTC
>JANHGC010009264.1:220280-234509 GCA_027560395.1 Boaedon fuliginosus
AAAAGCCAAGTTTTTGTGGCTTTCCGGAAGGCCGGTAAAGTGGGAATAGTCCTAATCTCTGGGGGAAGTTGATTCCATTTTATTTAAATTTAAATTTATAGGCCGCCCAATCCCGAAGGACTCTGGTGATGCAACCATTAAAAGATGCATTGGGGACGGATGGATGGTTCCAGGGACATAAAGATGAAGGAAGGCCTGGTGTGGAAGGGGAGTAAAGTGGACATCCTAGCCCGTCAGAGAATCTTAATCCTACAGAGGAGCCATTATGCAAAATCCTTAGGACATTTTATTTTATTTATTTATTAAATTTATATCCCGCCTCTCTTCACCCAAAGGGAACTCGAGGCGGCTATTTTGGGTTTGTGAAGACAGTTCTGGTGGCCAAAGATGAAAAAGGACATAGAAGCCTACATGGCTGTATATTCCTCCATTAAATGTCTACCTGGGAAGCCTCCCTGCTTTCTACAGTCGGTAGCCAACCTAGCTAGCCCATGGGAGGGGATATCCATGGACTTTCTTATGGGGTTGCCTGAGAATGCTGGGAATACAGTAATTTGGATGGTCATTGACCTGTTCTCGAATCAAGCACACTGTGTCCTTCTGCCTGGGCCCTAGCCAAGGAATTTGTGCAACACACCTGCAGACTACACAGGATCTAGAAGGTTTTCCTCCTTTGTTGTGTGCATCCCTGTAGAGAGGAAATGCAACTCCACCTCCTTTTGCGTAGTTTGTATCCTTCTATCAGTACATTCCAGTCACGACTTTCATCCCACCAAGTTTCTGTAATGGCAACTATATCATACACACCTTTCAAGTTCACTCTATTTGTTCCCTAAATTTTGACCGTTAGTGTATGTGCATTTAAACTCTATACGGCTGATTCTGGGTATGCTTCCTATATATCCTACTTTGCATCTGAGTTTTTCCTCTTTCTCATTACTCCTTACCTCCTTATTTGATTGGTTATCCAGTGTTTTTTGCTTGGAATTACATCCTAACGTTTGTGATTATTGGTCGCCCTCCCACCTCAATTTTATTTAAAAGTCCTTCTAAGAAGCTGAGCCAGTTGTTTTCCAAATATATTCTTTCCAGTTCTTGTGAGGTGCAGTCCATCCCTTGCCAGGAGTCCTTCATGTAGGTCATGTAGCTCTAGGAATGTCGCTCTAGGAAACCAACGTTCTCTTGACGACTCCAATTTTTAAGTCAGTGGTTTGTTTCTAAAATCCTTTGCTCTCATTGGATAGTGGCCTTTTGTGGGAAGTATAAATGAAAAAACCACTTGGGCTCCTAATTCCTTGACTTTCTTCCCTGGCTGTTTCTAATCTCATGTTATTGTTTTCAGGTTCATTGTTGTGTCATTTGGCCCCACATGTAGGAGAAGAAACGGGAACGAATGTGGTTGATTATTTTAGTAAGTTTCTCAGTTACGTCTTTTATTTTTGCTCTGGGGGGACAGTATACCTGCCTATAAAGAGACCCCTTCCTTCTGCTAGGTGGTTGAATGCCCCTTCTTCTCCTTGCGATGTCACTTCTGCTGCTCTGCCACTGAAGGTCCAGGCTGCAGGTTCTGCATAAAGGCCCTTTGGACAAAGGAGCCCAGGGTAGCCGTTCAGATCGCCTTCTCTGAACCTTGCCCTTTATTCCTCCCACTGAAAATGAGCATGGGATTGGATTATTAATATTGCATCAACTGTTATCCGTATTTGCTTAACCTTCGGTTGTTTGATCTCCCATTTACTTAAAGCAGCTATTAATTGTAAATGGAGGTTAAGTGTAAAGGGCAACGTGTGAGAGGAAATTACAAAATATGCAAGGAACACAGGAAGCGTGTGTGTGTGTGCATGCACACACATGTATATATACACAGAGGCACTAATGCATATTTCTATGCATTCAAGATATCTGTCTAAAACCCTCTGTAAACCCCACATGATTTTTATTTACAATATTTTGATCAACACGAAAAGGAACAAAAGCGATTTTGGCAAGAAACATCCCAACCCCACCAAAATTGCCAGTTCAGGCTACCCATAACTATTTCAGTGCAGAATTAAACAACGTGGTCCTCCAAACGCTCCCAGCACATCCCACAGCACCCCATGGCAATGTTTAAAGCTCTGTTTCCAAATCCTGTTTTCAGTTCTGAGCCACTGTAAGGTTTTCTGAGCAGTCAGTTTCCTGCAATCTATCAACTTTGCCAACTCTGAGTGTGCCAAGTAGCTCCTCCTCCAGCCACGGCCATGCACGGCCACTGCATGCTGAGCTGGTGGGTCGCTATGCGCTCAACTGGCCAGTTAGCTCCCGTTTTGTCTCTTCCAGCTGATACCCAGTCGATGCCTCCTGGCAATTTTGGTTTTCCCAGCCTTTCTGGCACACAAGTCTACAGTCCGCTACTTCTCCCAAGGGCTCTACTTTCAGTTTCAGCTTCTTTCCCAATATATGGAAATGGTTCTCTCCTCTCCAGCTCCTGTCGCAAATTTGCAGCATAGGCGTTTTAGAACAAAACCTCAGCCTGAATGAAGACCCTCCCTCCTTTTTTTTTTCTTCAATAGAAAGTGAGAAACCATCACTATTTCATTGCCACAAAGGCTCCATGGACACAAAATGGAAAAAAAGAATGACAAAAACAACAGAGTTGGAAGGGTCCTTGGAGGTCTTCTAGTCCAACCCTCTGCTCAAGCAATAGACCCTAAACGATGTCAGACAAATGACTGTCCAATCTCTTCTTCAATACCTCCAGTGTTGGAGCCCCCACAACTTCTGGAGGCAAACCAGTCCACTGACTAACAGTCTTCCCTGTCAGGAAATCCCCCCTTAGTTCCCGGTTGCTTCTCTCCTTGATTAGTTCCCCCCGTTGCTTCTTGTCCTGCCTTCAGGGGCTTTGGAAGATTGACCCCTCCTCTTTGTGGGAGCCTCTTCAATAGTGGCCGACTGCCATGAGGTCGCCCCTATTTCTCCTCTTCACTCGACAGACATGCTCAGCTCCTGCAAACCATTCTTCATGTATACTTTTTATAGTCTCAACAATTTTTTTTATATTGTGGTGACCAAAACTGGGTGTAATATTCCAAACATGGTCTTACAAAGGCATTATAAAGCAGTACTAGAGTTCCCCTTGACAGGGGAAATGAGGCGGGGTATAAATACAAATAAATAAATAATAAATACTAACATTTACCTGGCCTTGATTCTCTCCCTCTGCGGCTGCAACCTAGGACTGCATTGACTTTGTTGGTGGCTTCAGCACATTGTTGCCTCCTATTTAAGAGGTTGTCGATTTAGCAAGGTACAGCATGTTGTTGTTGTCTTGCTCTAATCAGTGTCGCACTGAAGAGGTGATGATATAATAAAGATTGTGGGGAAGAAAAGGTCTGGGTTAGAATCAATGGATATAATGTGGGAAGGGGGTGTGAAAGTATACATAAGTGTAAACATCTGGGAGAACAAAGGAAAGAAACAGGGACTAATAAGGAGAAAACAATACTTAAAGGTGGGCACTGAGAGATTTGCACCCAGAGGACCCTGCCAGTTGAGCTTGTCTCATCTAAAATGTATGAATAGGAAGGGCAAGAACCAGGAGAACAATGGGGTTGTTGTAGCCATAGTCTGGCTTGAGCACCAGCCTGGACCTTGCCAACCCACAGTAATCTGAATTTTATTTTCTAAAATTAATTTCAGAAGGAGCCGGAAGCATCACAGAAGTCAAGCAGCTTAGATTGGTGTCTAGAACTGAATATGCAAATGAGGAGATCAATAGCAGGCAGATCGTTATGAGTAATTGTTCTCTTTCAGTTAATGAGCCTTGTGAAACAATTAAAAGTGCAAAGAGAGAAAGTGCTATTAAAAACATAACACTGAACACGAGACTTCACAGTACAAAGGTTTGCAATTTATATGGAAGTTTAGTCGGAAGCTCTTGCATTCATGGGTTAATTGCAAAAAGGCTTCCAATAAGAAAGCATGAGATTTCAAGGTCATCCCTGTATGAAGCATAAAAGTAATGAAAGAAAACTCAGCTGCAACCACTTTTCTTTGTGCTGAAACTGTGGGATGTGCACATACCCTAAGTCTTCCTATCGTAGTAAATTTGGGGGAACATCTTAAAGCATAGTTGAACAGTCTGTGGCCCATGCGATGCCTCTGGCTCCCATGAGATTTGTGGACCTCCATTATCCTAAGAGAGGATTCCATCTCCACAAAACTCCAAAACTGGCCCCAAATTGAATTGCTGACATCCATCCATTTTGCAGTCAAATTTTGGGTATTTGAAGAATTGGGAATGGCACAACGGCAGTCTTCAAGAATCAGGTGTGACTGAATGGAAGAAAAAATGGAAACGATTGCTAATTTGGGTCTCCTTTTCCTACTGGGTAAACCTTGAAACAATCCACTTCCCAAGTGGGGCCAACAATTTGTAAGCTTGCTGTTCAAGTGATTTGCTATGTCATAAAAACATTGAAGGCCCCTCTATTAGAAGAATAAGATGTAGTTCTCAGCAAGCTCCATTGTGCTTCTCACTAGGAGACATCATCATTATTTTTAACCTCACATCAAAAGTGGAATGCTTTTAAAGTGTTGAGGGTTTAAAACATTGTACAGATATAATCTGCTGCCTGTTGATGGCAACCACTGTACCAGATGCTAATAGAAAGTAGCTCATGTTGAATTTCCCTCAGAACCAGGAGGAGGTTTTAGGGGCCCTGCAAAATCATTGGGCTGATGCAAAAGAGCTCGAGCAACATTGGCCATCTATCCCAGGGCTGCTCCTTTCCTTTTAGCTAAATATGCTGAATAGCAGCGATGAGCTTCAGCTGGTCCCATGTTCCAGTTTCAATTTCACTGGCAATATTCAGTTATACTGGCTTGCGGAAATCGGTGTCTTGACAACCGTGAGACTAATATGCTTTGGCTGAGGAATAGCATCTCCACCTCTAAGATAAAGCCTGCACATCGCTATAAATGTGCTGGAGTGTGAATGAATTTGAGATACAGTAAAAAAAAAAGGAGAGGAAAATACGTCTTAATTTCCTGGAAATGATTGCTTCATTACTGAACTGAGTGTGATTTGCATGCTGTTCAAACAAATCAGCTAAAAAGTCTGACAAAAAAGATTACTGATGATTACACACGTGTTTCGTTTTTTTTACCAGAGTGACATCCCAAGCATCCTGAAAGAAAGAGAAAAGAAGCATTGATTCGTGAGTAAAAGCCTAATTTGCTTCAGTGAGACCAAGTATTGGGTTCAGGATTTCTGGAAAGATCAGTTGCACCATTTATGTCAAATGTAAAAACAGAAAAACTTCAACCCAACTAAAGCAAAGAACTTTTTGTTTCTATTGGTTTAGTGGGAAGGTGGTTTCCTTTCCCACCCCTTTTACTTAATGATCAAATCAGGGGGCCAGAAACTTGGGTTTACTTTAGTTGGCATTCAATCAGAAGCTGATTGACTTACCCCCGGGGTGAACAGAGCCGTCCCCAAGCTGGGAAAGGTTCACCCTTCCCATTTTATAACCAGCGCCCTTAACAGGGACAGTAGTAGAGGTGAACTTAAATGGATTTATTTCCTTACAGCCTGAGGTTTCCTTTATGGCTCACAAGCAAAAGTTTAAAAGGCTCTCTTGTGGGACGGCCTAACGCCACAGCAAGAGAAATGGCAGGCCTGTCTTGGCAGCATCTGCTCAAAGGAGAGCTAGCACACGGCGAGGATCCTCCGTGGGACCTTCATCAGCCCCAAGAAGACAGTCCTTGTTTAGCAACAGCCCCGCTTAGTGTCCTTGCCCAACTATCATGAAAAAGTAGCTTTGCAGTCATGGTTATGATCTTCACGGATAAAGCAAAGGAAAGCTGAAATAATATCATAAGCACTTCTGCAATTTTACCTAGTAACAATTTTGCTTAATGACTGAGTTGCCAGTCCTTGTTGCTGAATGAGGACTGCCTGCGCTGATCTATATTGAAGGATTGCTGTGGGAGCAGAAGGAAAAAAGTTCTGTCTTATTTTGTAGTTTTCTACTGAAAATAAGCCCCCCGGTTGTTCTAACCCCGGGCTGTCAACCTCGCCGAACGTGGGCCGGATGCGTCACGCACTGGCCGTGCCCACACCGGGTCTGTGAAGGGGGAAGAGGGTCCGACACGTCACGTGGGCCCTTGAGTTTGACACCCCTGTTCTAACTTATTGTGGGGGGGAAATAATGCCTCTGCTTTTCAATGCTAGTGAAATTAGCTAGAAAAAGTAATCTTAAGAGCTGAAAATGCAGGGAGAGAAAGAGTTAAAAAGCTCGTCATATTTTTCTGAAATTTTCCACAAATAATAAGAGAACTATAGTAAATATACAAATTGACTCTGAAGGGCTGTAAATTGTCTTTCCCTAATCTGGTTCTTTCCAACTGGTCTATAACAGCAGTCTACAGAAATTTCCATTATTATCAGTGAAAAATAAAATATTATGGCAAAATTGCAACTTTTTTTTTCAGTTAGGGCCATATTTGAATGGGGCTAAGGGCCAGATTACAGCTAACAACAACAACAACAAAAACCCTCAAAAAAATTATGGACATTTGTGTGCAACTCAAAATAACATGATTTCAGTAATATCTATTAATACACTTATACTTTTTTCTATCACGTCAAATATTTCAAGCTCATTGCAACTTTCTCCAAACACACGATGTGCTTCTGCGCTCTGGTAGCGCCTGCTTCACTGGTCAGTTTACTCCTTTCATCTTATCTCACGTTTAGTCTCAATATTTGCATGGCAGCGAGTGGATTTTTTTGAGCCAAAGTCCCCGGCCATTCAAGCCATCAGCAAACCTTCAACAAGTTTCCATAGAAAAATAACTGTTTCCTGCTGCATCCTACTCGGCCCTCAGTCCGAAAATGATTTTGAGTAACTGAATTAATGAGATCTTCCTCCAGTTGCTGAAAATGATGATATATAAGAATGACAAAGAAGTTGCCTGTGAGAAATAGGAGCCAGCGTAACGACCAAGCCTAGCAATATTTTTCTGTTGCTTTCTGATTTATGGTGTTCTATCTGTTTTTTTCATTCTGTCTCTGGGCAATCACAGAACTCCTGTTAAAACAGGAACAAAGCCCCCATTCCAACCCATTGTAACCTTGAAAGGTCATCAGTCATAACTCGAGGACTACCTGCATCTCCGACTGCAGAAAAATGGATTTTACTTACACCGAATCTGAATTTTTCACTTAGCATTATTTCTTGTATGCTTATTTTTTTGTATTCTGCAGCTCTGTTTTAAATACAATTTTTTTCCTATAAAGTTGCAGTGAAGTTTAAAAAATTAGATTCATACAGAGACAATGTGGGAAGAGATGCATGACTGCCACATTATCTGTACAGTGACTGCTAATGTTCCATATGATGCATGTATAGATCTTGATAGGTTAGAAAACAAGCAATGTTTGTGCTATACTCATGTAATGTTATGTCAAATATATAACAAATATCTTATGTGCTGGCTTAGACTGCAGACGCTCATTCTTTTTAAAATTTCTTATTCACTTGGAAAAGTGGAACTAATATTCAATACCATATGTCCATACAGCTAAGAATATTGCAGTTTAGGGTCAATGGGATGGTTGACTTTTTGGGTCAGTTCTTTTCTCTAGATCTGACACACCAAATATTTAGTGAAATTGAGATCCAGTGAGAGGACAGGATGTCTCACTTCAGCAAATGCTCCGTTAATGATTAGATGAAATTGAGTCACAATGTGCAATAAGTACAACTGGGATTTGGAAAACGAGTGAAGAATTCAAAATCTCTTGAAGAAGAATATTGGGAGATGTTTTCACTCAGAAAGAATTAACAAATGTTCAAAATGTTTTATTAAAATTGGAAGTGTGAACATTAGATTGCTTGAAAACATTCTGTTTTCAGAGCTGTCTTTATATTTATGTGTTGAACCTAGGATTTATAAACAATTTATAAATTATGAATTAAAATATATAAATTATAAATTATTAAGCATACTTTACATTTATTCAAAGTGTTTATACCACTTATATATTATTTCCTTAAGTTCTGCAGATATCTGAAGATGAAAAAATTGCAATAACTGAAGACTTCACTTGTGAGGTTTTTTGTTTTGTTTTGCAGTTTGTGTCTGGGTTGAAAGAGGGAATTGTTCAGTTAACAAAACAAATACTTCATGAAGTTTATTTCTAAAAATCCACTGAATCTGAATGGTAGCAAGGGTGGGCATTTCATGAAGGGGGCTGGCCTAAACTGTTGACAGATTACATAAAAGAATGCCCTACGAAATGCAATTTATTTTATCTCAGGATATTGGAACAGGCGATATTTAATACTGGAGCCATGACTGGATGTCCGTTTTGGAAGAACAAATACCAGTAAGTGCATTTCCCTTTTTTGTGAATAAGATAGAATCCAAAAGAGATATTTGGATAAACAAAAACAAATGAAATAGATATATAAGGAAATATAATAATTAAAAAAACCCCTAGAAGCAGCTGGTTTTTGGAAGCCTATTTTAATATCTCGTTTTGCAGTGGTTTTAATTGACAAAAACAGAATCTATCTTGTCTTGTTACAAATTCAAATAACTAGCATAGCGATGTGGTCTGTTATAATGTTCTCTTCTGTCGGCAGCACTGAGCTCTCTTATCATTTGTTTATTCACAGATTTAATTTTACTAAACTGGCTTTGGACGATGGGGCAGGTGACGAATCACAGGAGGGATTAAATAAGGCTAGCAAAGGTGGTCTCATCTATGGCGAATATCTACACGTAAGTAGGAGAGAGTGGGGCTGTTTAAAAAATGGCTAATCTTCAGCTGAAAAGGTCTGCAGTTTCTGTAGCTCTTTAAGTATGTTTTACGTTTGTGAAACTCCTGATTATTGTAATGAATCTTCAAAAGACTTTCACATTTTAGCCACAGATCCTTAAACGGTCTCAGTAACCCCAATAGGCAGATGACCCCCCCCGTCGCCCCCCCCCAGTTTCCCCTTTTTTTCCTAAATGAGAATGCTAAATGAGCATTGAGGTGCTAATCAGATACCAGATGGTTGTTGACGGTGGAAAATGGAAAGAAGCAGCTGGGAAAGTCATTAAAAAATCATGCTGCAGACAGCCTTATCCGAACGGTGCCATCCTCGGAGCAGGACCTGTCGGAAATCAGAACGGAGAGATTTGAAATCAAATATTAATACATTCCCCCATCAAGGGTGACAATATCGATCTGGGTTTTCCTTCCGTTTTGCCCCCTTGCATGGCGAGAGCAACTGCAAGGCGAAAAGGAAGACATTGTTCCCTCCCTTTGGGAAAATTTGCTGGTGCTTTGTGGCTCCTTTCTTTCCTTCCATCCTTCTCTCTAGCGAGCAAGAAGGAAGGAAAGAAAAAGGAGGTGGGAGGGAGGGAGGGAGGGAAGCATGGACGGATCTTTGTAGCGGGAGAAACGAAATACACGTCCGCCTTTTCCCCTCTGCTTTTCGGGATTCGCACCTAGGAGGGAGCGGGTGCGCCTCCTTGAGAACTAGCCGAAGTTTAGCCGTAATTCGGGGGAGGGGGGGGACAGAAATTGAACTCCAAATAGCCCTATTTCTAAAGGGGTCTGACCGTAATCGAAGCTCTTTACTTGGGAAATTCGGGCTTCTGCATAGGGCGGGCGGGGGCAGCAGGTTTACCCACCTCGCGGGGACCGAGAGCTGCTTTCTTGGACGTTAAGAGCCCCCGCGTGCAGCAAGGCGCGCTTCTCCCTAGGAAGCTGGCTTAGAAGCGCAGCCTTCGGGGTGCTTTGAAACCGGGCGCGATCGCGGCAGCGAGCGGTCGGTGCCGTTTATTTCCCCGGAGCAGGAAAGTCTGCTAAACACAAGTTTCTCTGCTCTTGAACTGGCGGGCAGCTGTTTTTGTCGGAGAGAGAGAGAGAGAAAGAAAGAGAGAGACAGAGAAAGAGAGACAGAGACAGAGAGAGAAAGAGAGAGAGAGAGAAAGAAAGAGAGAGAAAGAAAGAGAGAAAGAGAGAGAGAGAGAGAAAGAGAGACAAGAGACAGAGACAGAGAAAGAAAGAGAGAGAGAAAGAGAGAGAGAGAAAGAGAGAGAGAGAGAGAGACAGACAGACAGAGACAGAGAGAGAAAGAAAGAGACAGAGAAAGAGAGAGAGAGAAAGAGAGAGAGAGAGACAGACAGAGAGAGAAAAAAGAGAGACAGAGAGAGAGAGAAAGAGAGAGGTTGGTGCAGCGTCCTGGGCTCACATTTAAACCGAAGGGCAACCCCCACCGTTTGTCTGTCTCTCCGTCCATCCTTTTCTCTCATACGTATTTCGTTCCTCTCTCTCTCAATCTCTAGCAATTGAAGGCTTTGAAGTACGAACGTCACGAAAGAACGTGGGGGAGAAATAACTATTTCTAGAACCCAAGAAGCAGGGAGGGAGCCGCGAGAAACAAACAAGGACACCCCCGGTCCGCCCGCCCGGGATCGAGCGAACCCAGCGAAGCATCGCCCGCCCGCCCGCCGGGATCGCCTCCCTTCTCGGCTCAAGCAAGTGAGGTTCGCTCTCCTCAAACCCGGGCGACCCTCCCGCTTAACGACTAGCGTCTCAAATCGGACATTTGCTCACTCCCCGAAGGAAGCAGCCCGAGCAGCGGGGGATCTCGGGGCCCCGCTGCGAAGAGCGCAGCTAGAAAAGTGGAGGCTCTTTCGCACCGCGGGCGAAAGCAAAAGTGCGTTCCCGGGCGAGAGCTTTCGGGGGGGGGCGCGCGCACGTGCGCGCACTCCTTTCGCCTAAAGGAGTACTTGAGACGCGGGACGCGAAGGCGGCTCCGAAACGGCCGCCCTCCTTTATAGCAAAGCTCGCAGCGCCCTCTGTAGGCCCGAGGCGGAACCGCGTCCTTTCCCTTCGGTCCTGGGAAAATAGGAGCAGGGAAGCCGCCCCAGGTCTCTCCCCTTGCTCCAGTTCAAACGTCGCCTGGCGTTATTATTAACGTCCGTCCGTCGCCTTCGCCGGCGACCTTCGAGCGACACCGATCCGCGGAAGAAACCTTTCGCCCCCCTTTGGTGCTCTCGACCTTGGCGGGGGGTGGGGGGAAGACCTGCTCGCATCTCTGCCTGAAATGTGGGAAGGGTCCTCCTGCAGCTTTACTACATTCACAAGAAGGCAGCCTTGAAATACACATGCGAGTCAACGGCAGGTTCTTTTGGGGTCCCCCCTCCCGTTCGGTCGGAGCCTCTGCCGAACGGAGACCGGTCCGCAATGCAGAAGGGAGACGCTTTAAAACACGTTCAGAGGCGAAGAGAGAGAGGTAGTTGGATCTTTTGTTAGGTTCCTTGGAAGTAAACCCCAACTGAGTTGAGGACGGCTGCCTTCTGAAATACATCGATCTGAGGTTTAAAAGGGCTGTAAGCTATCTCAGTCATCATTCCGATTACTATACAAGGCTATTATAAGGGCAGAAACGGGCGACGGTGCTTGCAACTACCGGCAGTAGCCTACTGTATGGAGCAGATCAAACGGTGACCTTGGAGGAGGAGGGGGGCGGCTCTTCTATTGGAAAATAGTACACAGACCCTTTTGTTTTTTTTTAATGTAAAACTATGGCATTTTTTTTTCCTTTAAAAAAGGGTTTAGTTATTAAACCATCCCTGGCAGAAGAAGAGAGGCGGAGACGAAGCTGTGCTGCTCGTCTTTTCTCGGTCCCAGTGCTGTCACGGTCTCCGTTATGCCAGGGGAAACGGTTTAAGCGGCGCGCGTTAACGTCCTCCTCCATCTCGGGACTCCCGGCGTTTGGGCCACTGCGGGCCTCCCAGGCAGGGCAACAACTCCCCAATTTTTCGGCCCCGTTGGTACCCCCGCTAAGTCGAGCTGGGCCCCGAGAAGAGCTGGGCCCGCTGGACGAGAACGCCGCAAAAGGCGAGGCCCCGCGCGGGAACTCCAGAGCGGCCTCGTCCGCGGCGCTCTTCCCTTCAAGGGCGGCGTTGGCGGCGGGCGCAGGAACGGGTGGCGTTCCCCCCCGGGATTCCTCGGCCCCGGCCGGAGTTCTCGCCCTGTCGGGGAACCGCCGCGGCCTTCCACTACTAGCCCTAGAGCGGGGAAGGAGCCCGGCTGCCTTTCCCCTAACGCTTCTTCTTCCTCCTCCTCCTCCTCCTCCTCCTGAAATCGGGCGGCAGCGCAAAAGGCCGCACGGGTTGTTTCCGTAGCTGCAGTCCCGCTTCTCCCCGCTTCCTCTGCCGGGAGAAGTTCTCGGGTTCTTCGGAGTTTCTCTTTTCGAAAGCAAGCGGGGCAGGGGTGGGTAATGGGGGGGAAAGGAAGAGCAAGCGAGGCCCGGCCGGGGACCGGCAAAAGGCGAGCTGCAGCGTCCTCTACCGCGGGGCCACGCCAGTCCCGAGACCCGCAGGCAGGAGCCTCCCCCGGGCCATGGCAGAGCTCCCCCTTCCTGACAGGGGGCTCCTTGAAAGGGGTCGCCCCGGGGAAGGCCCCGTCAGGCAGGACCCCCCTCTAGCGATGTCGGACCACTCTTTCCACCCCGGGAGGAGCGGGTGGGAGGTGGTCCGGGACACCCGGAGGGCTCAGGACTGGGCAAGGCCGTACGGAACAACGCGGCGCTATTAAGAGTGTTTTGACTCGAAGTAAAAGCTGCCGCCGACGTTACTTAGGGACGCGGCTCACCGAGGGGCTGAGGAGGAGGGTGGGCCACAACTACACCTTCACCGGCGGCAGATTTACGCGGACGGGGTATTTCGGGATTTGATTGAACCTTCATCGAAGGTGGGCAGCGGGAAGCGTGGCGCTCAGATCCCGTGCGCGAGGCCTCTGTGGAAAAAACCTCAGGCGGGGGAAGCCGAACCGCCTCAGCGGGCCCTCTTGGCCTTTTGCCGTCGTGAAACTCGGCAGCTCTCACCCTGGCGCGCTCCGGGAATGCTGGACTACATGCCCCATGCGCCGCGGCTTTGCCGAGTGGCAAGTAGGGAGAGTGTTCTTCCCACGCCGCCTGTCAAGTACCTGTTTAAAAAAGGGAAAACCGGCCCACCGAAGTGGGGAAGGGCGAGGAGGCTGCGAAAAGAGAAGAGGCGACCTGGCGCGTCGAGCTGGCAAAGCGGGCCTTGTTCTTCCGCGGCCGCCCTCCCCTCCTACTGTCCCCTTTTTCTTTTAATTGAACTGTACGCGATCCATCTCTACCAGCGCAACCCTTTTTTTTTGGTCGGTTCGGAAAGCGCGACTCGCTTTCCAGAAAAGGAGGGCGCTTTTTTCTCCCCCCTTCCAGGTTCGGCCTCTGTTCGCGCCCTTTTTTATTCGCGGGGCCGCTGCTGCCTTTCGTCGATCTATGGTTCAAAATGGGGGCGGGGGGGGGGAGATGACCGGCTACCTCAGACGAGGCCCAGGCGCGCCTTTGCCGTCCGCCCGAATGCGCTCTCCCGTCCCGCGCTTTCTGCCCCCCCGCTCCCCTCAAAGGAGTCCCAACCTCCTCCTTCCTTTGTCCGGGTTGGAGGGGGAATCGAGTCGGGGGGGGAAATTCGACCCTGCGCTTGTTGCGAAGGGAGCCCCCATGAAAGTTCCGCGATCTTAACCTCCCGGACAAACAAGAGATCTAGTCTTTTTTTTAGCTTGGGAGCAGCAGCCTGAATCTCCCCCGTGTGAGGGACGCTTGTCAGAGAATCGTACTTGCTTTATTTTTTCCTATGGCGCGCCGGTCCATTGGCTCCCAAGCACATTTATCTCTCCCCAGTGCCAGGCAATATGGAGAATTCATATGCACGCCTCTCTTTTAGCGGGCTGACACTGATTAATGTAATACGCACCCCCCCTGGCTCCAGAAACAGATCCGGCCTATGAATCATGCGCTATAAAGTTTCAATCGTCCTTGTTGGATGAGAGGCTGCTACAAAGACAGTGGGCAGAGGGGTGGAGGGAAGCGGGGGGACATGGAGAGGGGAGAGGAGAGAGGAAGAGAAACGGCCCTGGTTCGCCCAGGCTTCCATTTAAGAATTTAAGAAGAGCGTCCCCATTTGGAGGGATCCTAGTTCACTAAATGCAGGTATCTGCCCATTCTGTAGAAAAGGGTGGGGGACCCATCCAGTTAGCTTAAAACCCTTCGGGTTTCCAGCAAATGTTTCTCAGAAGTTCGCTGGTCAACTGGTCCAGAATGCGGCCGTGCGAGTGATCGAGGGTTTACCTCGGTGCACCCATATAACACCGATCCTCCGCGAGCTGCATTGGTTGCCAGTGGTCTTCCGGGTGCAATTCAAGGTGCT
>JANHGC010009270.1:16948-34155 GCA_027560395.1 Boaedon fuliginosus
CCCCCCCCAGTGTTTGTCTCAGGAGTGCAAGGTATGTGCCTGGCAAGTTTGGGCCACATTGGTGCAGGCGTGGAGGAGCCTATGCGGCACATACCCTCAAACCCACCCACACTTCTCTTTTATAGATATAGAAGAACCTTCCTAATCTGTTTTTAGTAATAATTTGTAATTCTCAGGAAATTTCACAGGGGTCTTTTATCTAATCATCCAGCTTATGTTGTCTTCCTTTAACTGTGCCAATCATAACAACTATTTTCCAAAGGCTATTAGTAAATTGATATGCTATTTGTTTGTATCCCAAACTTTATTATTTTTACAAATAATTGAAGGTGGTGAACATACCCAAACATCTTCCTCCTTCTATTTTATCCACAGCAACAGCCCTGTGTGGTCTGAGAGAGAGTGACTGGCCCAAAGTCACCAAGAGGATTACCACTTGCCCCTCTTTCTGGCTTTCCAGGGTGTGGTTTTTTTTTTTTAGTTTATCAGCTGGGCACAATTCCAAAAAAGCAATTACCCATCTTTTATTTTCCAAAAAAAGTGGCCAATTTCCCATTTATAAAAAAATAAAGGAATCAGGGATAGTTTAGTAGCCACCACAGAAGGTGCCAGTAAACAGACTGCTGTCCATTGGCATTTCCTTTGGTGGATTTTGCACAAGTAAAAATAATACCTTCCTAGTTTCTCTGTTAACCTTCTACTGTAACTATTATGGGACCTGAGTTATTGAAGGTCCCTGTTTCCTAAAATTGCAACTCTATACATAATGCTAAGAAGGCAGCTAGTGCCATCTAAAGGTCTATTTGAAAAATTAAAAATGACCAAAAATTGAAGAACTGTATGCTACAAAATACTTTGGCCGCCTCATGAGAAGGAAGGACTCACTGGAGAAGAGCCTAATGCTGGGAGCGATTGAGGGCAAAAGAAGAAGAAGGGGACGACAAAGAATGAGGTGGCTGGATGGAGTCACTGAAGCAGTTGGTGTGAGCTTAAATGGACTCCGGGGGATTGTAGAGGACAGGAAGGCCTGGAAGAACATTGTCCATGGGGTCTCGATGGGTCGGACATGATTTCACAACTAACAACAACATGCTATAAAATTGGTGTTTTGACAGGAAGCCCAACATGTTTTGGCTAAAATCCTTATTCAAGATTTCCTGGCTGAATAGGGATTTGGACTTGGCTTCCAACGAATTAAATATATTAGGGATGGCAAACACAAGTGCTAGATTCACACATTGTGCCAAGTATCCAGGGACACTTGAATAAGTTATTGCATCCTGGTTCACATCTCATAAGCCATGGTATAGAATACAGTGGTTGGTTCCCACATGTTGCTAAGCCAAATAAAGCAAAATGTACTGTAATATGACTAATTGCAGTGTGTGAAACCAACGACATTCCTTCTACAACCATAATGTTTGCAAAATCAGTTCTGACAATCTTCTTTGAACTGAGAGAGACTTTCATTGCACAGCAAAGATGGAGCAAAGGCAGCCATGAAATCAGGAAATGTGCTCTGGGCAATTTTGTACCTTGTATCAATAGAAATTGTACCCATGAATAAGATAAGAACCAAGCCTCTGTTTCACTGATACAGTTTTACCACTGATTATTAAGATTTTCCAGTTTAGAGAAACTAAGATATTAACCTTCATTTATGTGTTGGTGCCTAAGTAACTATAGGGTATTATATCTGATCTGCAAAAATCCAGATAATCACTAGAAGGCAGTAAAGATTTAGTATGTTCATATCTTTGTTACCATTTCATAATTATTTGTATTTTTCTAGTTATGTAGCGATTCTGAATGCATCTGGAGAGGCTGAGAGAGGTTGTGTGGGTTTTCTTCCCTTACTGTAGAAAGCTTTCCATCTGCAAAACTGCAGGGGCATTTGCCCTGGCTGATACAAAAACGGCATTGCACAACCGCAGTGTAGGCCTTCTTTTTTGTAGGAGCATTTGTTTCAGACAGAGTTTATTATTAGTGGCTCTTTATTATTTACCCAATTAACTTTTACAGCTCTAAAGACTCCAGGCTGCTAACATCCAAGTAAGAAAACTTATAAATCAACAGCAACAACAATAATGCTCTTTTTATAACAATAATACAATCATAAGAAAAACAGAAATAACAGTTAGAATGTAACTAACTGTAATACTTTGTTTCCCCAAATATAAGACCCTGTCTTATATTTTTTGCCACCAAAAAAGGCACCAGGTCTTATTTTCAGGGGATGTCATCCACTGGGTAACCTATTAGGGGCACATGTATATTGGGTGCATGTGTAAAAATCAAGCTAGGTCTTACTTTTCAGGGGAGGTCATATTTTCAGGGAAACTTGGTAGTTAGAACAAATCACATCTCTCAAGCCCCAAATGCTCTCTTAAATAGCCAGTATTTTGTTTCTCTACAAAAATGTAGGAATTGAGGTGGGAGGCAGCCTATTCCACAGGGAGAGGACAGTTGTAGAAAAGGCTTACTTCCAATCCAAGCCATTTTATTTTGCTAAGGAGAGAAAACCAAGTGCCCTGTTACAGATGGACTGAACAAATGGGATATATTCTTTAGGGAGCTGATGGTCCCTAACCTTGATAACCTGAACTTAAGTTGTGTAAGTCTTTATAAGTAATAACTAACCTGAACTTAAGTTGTGTAAGTCTTTATAAGAAATGTACCTGGAAACAAGCAGGAAACCAGGGCATTCCTTACACTAGTGATGTAATGCGTCTGAAACAGTTCTTACCCAGGATCATTGAATTTCAAGTAGCCTTCAATGGAATTGAAGTATCCTTTAATGGAATAAATATAAATAGATCATATTTTGTAGTCCATCTTCAAAGTAGAAAGAGCTATGAGCAGCTATCACTAAAGCCACCTTTTCTCAAAAGCTGAATCTGGTCAAATCCTCTTCCCCCATCATATTCTCCACCTGTGGTAGAGACATGAATCTAGGAGGATGATCAAGTTGTTGATCCCCTATTTCAAGGTGAAAGCAACCCTGCCCCGAATTAGAGCAAAGGGGCCAGCAGAAACTCATGCTTTCTGAACGAATAACTATTCTGTCTTGCTGGTTTTCAGTGTCACTTGTTTCATGCACTTCTTTGCTCAAGAGTCTAGATGTTGGCTTAGAACATACACAGTCTTCTGCCTGGTTCTCGATAAGTATCATATTTTGATTGATTCTATTGATGGTATCTTATCCTGGGCCAGGCCAAAGAATCAATTGCTGACTTCCTCCAGAAGTTTCATAAAGATGTTAAGTAAAATGAGAGAAAACACTGTACATGCCAATTGGAACATTTGGAACATTCTTCTTTCATTAATATTGCAAAATGTTTAGCAAACCTCTCACAACAGACTGGAGGGGTGGAAGGACTGAAATCGCCCTAAACATAACTGATGGATCATGTCTTCTGCGGGTGCTGTGGCATTTCTGTCACTTCTTCTCACAGAAACACCTTGGTGAAAAATGGAACCATTATTGTGCAGTTACACCGTGTCTATTTTCAGCAATACCTGACAACTTTTGTGGATTCTTGTTTACAGGGCCAGCCAGGACTGCTTGGACAGCAAGGACCCTCCGGGCCATCGGGAGTGATGGGCATACCAGGACTTTCAGGGCACAAAGGGGACAAAGGTGAACGAGGTAGACCCGGCATTACTGGACCCAAAGGAGAAGCGGTAATTTTATAACTTCTAAGAAGTCAACTTCACTGTGAAGCGCAAATGCAAAAAGTAGGTGACTGCATCATCATGTGTCCCTTTTCATTATAGGGACAAAGAGGAGTCACAGGGTTTCCCGGTGCAGATGGAGTTCCTGTAAGTAATTGTTTGTTCCTTGTATTGAAATTTGAAACTGTTATGATAGTCTTTCCTGTAAATAATTCAAGTTATAAGTAACAAAATAATGCATATGATAAAATAAACAGCTCATTTTTTCTCCAGCCAAACTCAGACTAAAATACAAAATCTGCATTAAAAACAAACCATAATCATGTTTTAAAAAGTTATTTAAACAGTGGCTGAAATAAATGGGTTTTTAGCTGTTTATACATAGGTGATGCTGATGAATTTTCATGATGCACTGTCCCATGATCTTGGTGGATTGGATCTTTAGATCTCAGACATAGTCAAAATAGAGAGCAGAAATTAGAGATTAATGTTTTGCATGTTGAAGAGAAATCTGTTTTTTAAGTATTTAGCACTTGTCTCACTTTTATGGGACTCTAGGCAGCTTAAAATAAAGCAAGTATCACAAAACACGATCCCGGAACAAGTGCAACTGATGCACAGCTATTTGAAGGCCCTCTTAGCCATGGCTTCTACTTGCTCTTTGAGAAGGAGCCGTGAATCCAGGAGGACCCCGAGATTATGCACTGGATCTATCTAGGGCAGCGCCACCCCATCCAGAACCAAAGATGAAAGGTTCCCCAGAACCAGGAGGTTCAAAAATCCAGAGCCACCTGGTCTTGTTTGAAGTGAGCTGAAACCTGTTGCACCCCATCCAAGCCTCCATAGCCTCCAAGCACTGAGACAGAACTTCCACAGCATCAGCCTGGGGTGTAGATATATAGCTGGGTATCACTGATGATATCTCACTCCAAACTCAACCGACAGCTTCATGCTTCATGTAGATGTTAAATAGGTGTGGGGAGAGAGCTCCAAGCCCTGAGGTGTTTCACAAGGAAGGGGCCACAGGCTGGATTCCTTTGTCCTGGAACAAATCTTGGAGAAGGAGAACCAGCACTACACTACCCCCAAACTTCTGAAGCTGGTCCAGAAGCATACTGTGTTTGATGGTGTCAAAATCTACTGAGAAGTAAAAAACAAACAAACGAGATGCACCACCCCAACCCTCTCCCACCAGATGTCATCCAAGAGTGCTATCAATCCATCTCAGTTCTATACCCAGATCTGAACCCTGACTGAAAAATTACCTACTTCTTCCAGAGTCCCTTGAAGTTGTAATGCAATAACCTTCTCTACAACCTTCCCTAGAAAATTGTCCACAATGTTGGGGTATAGTATAGCAATATTCCTTTGAAAGTCATTTAAACAGAAAGCAGTTTGGTGTAAATTTTAAACATCTATTACATCACACTTTGCCAAATTCTGGACATGAGAGCCATGAGAAATGCAAGGAGAAGCATTCCTGGGCTAGTAGAGTTTCTAACTGCTGCCTTGAATAAAATAATAAGCAAAGTACGTTTATTTCTAGACATTTTCACAGAAATCCCCAGACAGATTTCCCAATACCAGCTTCCTCTTCCATGCCCTTTGACATCAGAGCATTTTTTACCACCCACATGCATCAGTAAAATGAAGTTCCAAATGGCTATTTTCAGCTGCTTGACTCATTCATCCACCCTTCTAATGTATTTTGCAGTGCAGAGCTAAAACTCCTTTTCTTTTTCCACATATGGATGTTGCATTAACGTTCATGGGACTTTCCTTCAGGCAGCAAATGAAAGGTAATGTAAGGTCACACAAGGAAAAGCCGCCTCCAGATGATGCAGAGTATATCCTGAAGGCAGAGAAAAAAGCCATGTGATTTTATGGGCAGTGATCACACAAATTTAATATTCACATGATCTGGAAAACTAGCCGGCAGTGATTTTCAAGTATGAAGCACAATGGAGAATTTATTTATAATATATTATAAGCTAAATATAATTTTCTGGTTTTTTTTTACCTCAGATCCTTTAATAAGAATAGCTTATAGCTTAGATAAGCACAAAGGACCACTCGCCACCATTTATTATTGCCTGGTTTGGCCCTTCTTGGAGATTTCTTGGAGCATATATGCTCCTCAATGTAGAGATATAATATTATTTCCTTGATAAATATTCGTCTAAAATGCTAAATAGCTGCTGTGTATTTAAGGTAAGTGTTTTTAGGAAACAAACAGAAGGCATAGTGGGGTTGTCTATTTCTACTACCACAAAATGGCTGGCAGTATCCTGCAACATCCAGCCAGGGACATTTGGAATTAGTTTTTGACATAACACTTTTTGCTTCTGAATTCAAGAATTATTCTCTTCCTTTTATTAATCTATCTTGATTGATTAATAATCTTGATGATTTCTCCTTCTGGAAACCATTGTCCTGAGGATGTGATCTGAATATCATTTTCTTTTGGGTAGCATTGAATTTGTACATTTGTCTGCTCCAAGAATGAGTCGGCAAGCTAAAATAACCCTTACCTTTTTCCAATGTCACTCCTAAGAATGTTTAGATTTGGCAGTAAGCTAAATCCCTGAAAAGGAAAATACACAATAATAACTCCTACCTTCTGTAACTTATTTCTCATTTTCTCTTATACAATTTGATATTAATATCAATGGGAACAGCAAAAGTATAAATCAACTATGAATAAAATTTGAGCCATTTGTTTTCCTTAGGAAAGAAGGATAATTGATGAAATTGATTAGTGGCTGTGTTTCTTCCTCAGGTCTAACACACAGACTTAAAATAGAACAAAATTTGCATGAGCAGTGACGGTATACTTGAGTGACTTACTTTCATGAACAACTTATAGGATACTTATGGAAACCATTTTCCACCACAGAATTAGGATAAAGGCATATCAATAGCATTCACACACATTTTAATGACATTCGTTTACTTATCGATATTTGTCAACACACTTTTAAAAATTCCTCTCCAATATTCTAAAACTATGTTGAAAGATATTTTTAATAGTTACAAAAACAAAATCTCCCATTCCTGCAATGGTAAGAGTGGTATTTACAATAAACTTTAGAGATTTAAGATTTAACCTGGACAAATTCTCAAGGCATTTTTGTTTAGCGTAATATCGTGCAGCCAGAAGATATTTCGCCACACAGTACAATTCAGTCATTCTATGGTTCCAATGGGGTTTCAATACCTAATGAAGGAAGCACCATTCATACCTTGCAGTTCATAGAACTGTGATTTAATTGACAAGATATATAGAATGCTGGCTGGATAGATAGACCCAGTGGCACTGATTTATTATTATTTATTATTTATTTATTTATTCGATTTATATCCCACCTCTCTTCCCCAGATGGGGAACTCGAGGCGGCGATTTCTTAGCCCCTCACAACCGATAGGGGAGAAATGGGCACTTGATGGAGAATTAAGGATTTACTCCTCTTTATCACTCTTGATTCAAAATGTTGCTAACTGCAGGTCACTTTCTTCTGCTTTTGATCCAAGTACACCTGGGTAAGCCCATGCTCTTTGATTTTTGTCTTGGTAAAAATAATTAGCTTCCTGCTAAATTATGTACTGTATTTCCTGGGAAAAGACCTCTTTTTATTATAGTTACTAAACCTATTTCACTATATATTTGTCAGAGCAGGCCATGCATATACAGAACGTGACAACTTCCAAAAGGTTACTTATACAGTAGAATGCAGCCTCAGTAAGGTCTTCTTATTTACTTAATGTCATATTTAAACTGGATTTTAGTTACCTTAGCTATTGGAATGCAAGGAATGCAAAGGTATTAAAAATGTGCTATTCTTCCCTACCTGTTATCTATGCATTTCTGTTTCTGCGGATGTCCTAGTTTCTTTCTAGTTTCTTTTCATATTCTCAAAGACTATACAAAGACTATTTGAAGTATAGAATAGTATTTTTAATAGAATTAAATAATACTTTTATTCCATTTTTCCTATAGAACAGCTGCTTGTACTAATGTAAGAACATTTAAGAATTCAAAGAAAAGCAAAAAGAAAGCAAAAACAGCAGGCCATAATTGTATTGATCTTGTCTCCACAGGGTCACCCAGGTGAGGGAGGATCAAGAGGAAAACCAGGCCACGATGGTTGTAATGGGACTAAGGGAGATCCAGGTCCACAGGGAATCCAGGGACCTTCCGGGGCTCCTGGTTTTTTTGTAAGTTATGAATAGGTCAACTTAAAGCTAACAGCAAAATCAAGAGTAGATTATTCCCTTCTACTAAGTGAGAGAAAATGGTTTCCATTCTTGTGAATCTACCACATTAGGATTATATGCTGAAGTCCTACAAATGGTGCATTGACTAAAGCTGAAACATAATTATCAGAAGGAAATTCCAGGTTGGCTGGTTGTCATTTTGGAAAACTTTGGAGTTCAGTCATCCTAGGTGCTCACAATATTAGTACATTAGTTGATTGATTATAATGATAATTTTTGGAGGGGAAAAACCCATAACAATTTACAGGATTTTTTTTAAAGGAGGGGGAAACTTCCTTCTTTGTTGTTTTGAGACATATTAGTAAAGTTGCAAATATATTTGTTCTTTCTGTGCTGAAAGAAGATGCTAAGTTTCATAGGGGTAAATAACATATTTTAAAGTGAAGAAATAATTAATTTTCCTCTGTTTGATGAGCAGTGTCTGAGAAAACAGGGTACCCTGTTGAGGGTACTTTTTGGCAAAAAAACACAAAAATGAACCCTGCTATTCAAAGAAATAGAAGTGGAGTTGGATCAGGGATCCTCTAAATTCCTAATTCATAGTTTCTGTTTATAAATAAAATCAGGGAAACACAGAAGGAAGTAAAGCAAAATATACTCAAAGAAGGCAAAGAAATGCTCAGGTTTTTCAGATTAGGTAAAATAGGTCTGCAATCTGGCTTGGGCAATAGAGAAGTAGTAGATGAACAATAATAAGAGAAAAAGATTTTGATAGTTAATTATAACATTTGCTTACTTATCAAAAGTAAAAATGTTGCAGTCTCCAGATCTTTGGATACTTGCACTAATTAAACATTTAAAATAAAACACCGATGGTGTTATTAAAAAAAATTATATATGTCAGTCAAACTGAACATCCTAACATCCAGCGCTATGTCTCTGAGTATATTAACTGATGAAGAAATACTGCCAGTCAGTAATATCAGCATCACTACCACCACCACCACCCAAAAAATAAAAATAAGAAATGGCGAAAATAACAGCAACTACACAGTCCAATTTGTATCTTTTCAAACAACCAGGCTTACATTCTATACTGATAACAGAGTCTATGCACTAATAATAATAAATTTCCATCTCTTGTCCTGATGTTTCAAGAAAAGAAAAAGCTAGCAAAATCAATTCTGAAAGATTTTAGTGAGCAATGGTTTTCTGGTTTTCTGGTCAAATATAAGTTTCAAGCAGGCAGCAGTTATCAAGAGAATTTTTGAAGCCGTAGCAATTAAGCTCTGGATTGTTTTTTTAATATTGCTTATTTTCTGAAGGCAGACAAAAACTTGCAATATTCTAAGGAGAAAACTAAATGGCATGAAATAAATGTGAAAGAAACGGTATCAACTGTATATAGCAAACCTCTTGAACATGAATTGCATAAAATATAAAAGTTGCTACTGTCAGTGGACATGGAGAAGACAAATGATGCTGGGGGGAAAAACCTGATACAAATATGTGTTAGTTGTATTGGTTAGTTAATTAGTACAAGTTGTGAGACACTACCTCTGGACTCCTGGATCTGCCTGCCTCCGTGTGTTTCAGTTGCAAGGACATTAGGAATATGACCAATTGGGTCCATAAGGTAATAGTGAATCCACAATGAAAGCCATGGAATTGCTGACTAAGTCTGTGAAGTGCCCTGTAAGGGGTACATCCTAGCTGAGGTGATTACTGTGGTGTGATTATTATGGTGTGGCAGAGGACACAACTGCAAGTTGTGTCCCCTGCCACACCAAGACTATCTCTGATCTCATAATGGTGGGGAAATATTTTCCAGTTTTTCAGTCATTATTTTCAAAGGGACATAATCTGGAAGCCCCAAAAGAGGGGCTTGATCATTTGATCCTAGAACTAATCTTGCCAATCCCTAACTTACCGCAGGCTTTTCAGTTTGGAAATAGATTCTGCATGGCCCAGTTTTTCCCTCTCTTCTTATTTGGGTGGTTTAGAATAAGCAGAGAGCAATCTGCAGTATCGGCACCACACATGGTCCCTCAACCTCTCTTTTGTACTCTCTTTATTTTTTCATAATTAACCCTTGTGGAATAATCTCAATTGCTAACAGCCATTCACATTTTCAGGAATCACATATAAATTATGATGTGAACCTTAACGTTGTCTCAATGATCCCCAAGCTCCAAAATAGTAGAAAGAATGTTACACGTACCCAGCATTTGAGATGATCCTGTAAAATCCTCAAGAAAAAGAATCGTATGTTGGAAGGGAATTTGGAGGTCTTTTAGCCCAACAGCCAGTCTAGTACAGGAATCCTCAGACAATTCTGGACAAATGGCTGAAAAATTTTTTATTTTCAATCATTTTAGGGAATCCAGGGACCCAAAGGTCAGAAGGGGGAGCCTTTTGCACTGCCTGAGGAATTAGCTGTAAAGTTCAGGGTAAGTCTCTGTGAATAGTTGTAATCTGTTAGGAAAGTATGTTTTCCTCATCCTTGTCAAATAAGTGCCTCAGATATTTCCATATACTGTAAGTGAAAAAACTATAGTTTTCCTAATTCTTTCAGCTTCTTTTATACTTTATCAAATACAGATTTGCAGAGGCTAGACTAAATTTTGCTATAATATTTTCCATTAGATATATTCTTTAGCAGTCTTAAATGAACCAGCCACGTTGTGGCTTTCATTTATTAAACACAGCCAATTTTTTAGTTTAAAAAGAAGCATGGCTGTATGCTCTTTGAAGTTGCTGAGCCAAACCAAAGTGAACCCGACATGATTCTTCCATTAGTGTATGTGTGTATATACATGCATGTTTGCGTGCAGGGGTGGGTTCCTACCGGTTCGCTGGTTACCCGCTTTGTGGGCACGCTTCCCGATCGCCTGTCAAACGTGCGCTGCACGCGAGTGACTTTGAAATCTTCGTGGTGTTCTGCAAGCATTCTGATCCAACAGCTGTGCAGCTGTTGTATCAGAGTGCTTGCAGAACACTACGAAGATTTCGAAGTCAATCGCACGCAGCGCGCGTTTGACAGGCAATCGGGAAGCGCGCCCACAAAGCGGGTAACCAGCGAACCGGTAGGAACCCATCTCTGTTTGCATGTATAGACATGTGTGTGCTCACACACAAATAAGTTTTTTCCTTTAGTTATAAGTGTAGATTTCATTGTATTTACAGAACTTGATTATTCTATTACTTTTAACTTTCAGATTTTACAAATAATCATAAAGGTTTTTGTAAGATATTTACAAAATCTGCTATTTGTGGACATCTGAGAGTTTCAGAAATAATTCCTTATCAGATTCCATAATTCCGTCAACAATGACAGAGCATTTAATGTACTATATTCACTGGAAAAGTTGGTATACATTCAGATATGTATCTGCCTTGAAAATAGCCCATGTTGAACTGTGTAGCACAGTCAAACATCAGAAAAGGAAATGTTTCATGACATTTTATGTTATATCATACAATGTTTTATAAAATTTGCCAAATTTCAGTTCTGTAGGAATAATTTCACATTCTGTAAATGAGCCCATTTGAGATATGTTGGCTCAAAAATTGTTGCCCTATGGTCAGAAGTGGTATTCAGCCACGCGCACAGAACCGGTAATTAAAAAAAATTTAATCCCACCACTGCCCAAGATGCACCGTTTTGCTCAGTTAAAGTTACAGAAATGAGAGTTTTAGTAGTATACAAAAATGTATATTCAGGTTTACTAAAACAACATTTCCCATTTAAAATTGTTTTTCTCTAGGGAAACCCTGGTGACCCAGGCTTGATGGGCTTCATTGTAAGTAACATTGGGATTGATAAATTTCTATAATAAAATTTGCTGTCTGTAAAATAAAATAAAGCATGATTATTATTTTGAAAAAATATCTTCAATTATAGGGACCTCAAGGTGCTCCTGGACTGGTGGGTGAACCTGGTCGAGAAGGAGAGTCAGGTCTTCCTGTAAGTATTATAAGATTCTGAGATTATGACGGTGGTTTGACATTCTTTATTATGGCCAACAACTAGAAAATTTGAATAAAACAAATAGTAAAACAATAAAAACAAAACTCAGCAATAAGACAGAACAATAATAAAGCAATAGAATTAAGAATTAAGAAACAGTAATAACATGCTCTATACTCAATTGAACAAAATTGCACAACATTGAAAAATACAGTATTGTGTTATTCTGATTGGATAATAATTAATGAAAATAAAATAAACCTGTGTGGCTTAGAAACTTGACCAAAAGAAAATTAATAAAACATGCAGTTATCCTTGTTAAAAGCACACTATAAGAGGACTGACTTATATAATGCCTCTAGCTTGTGTGGGCAAAGTAGCTATATTTCTTAAATTGTTCTTCCAATACTGGTCTGGGTATCATATTGAAATATGTTGATGGGAAACTTTTCTAAATACTGATACTGTAAGATGATTTAAGTATTCAACAGGCCTGATGTGCTAAAGATAGGTTTCTAACATGGCTTCTTGTAGACGATAAATGCAAGTCCTTAACTGATTATCTTGGTGCTATCGTAGTCTGATCAAAACTCATCTATGATAGAATTTCTTGAAAGAAATTCTAATAATGCAGCACTTGCTTTCTTTTCCATTTAATGTTAATGGAACTAGTGTTAACAGGTAGTCAAATATTGTTAACCATATCCCTTACAACCCAAAGTGTGTGGAGACTTTTACTAACAATAGTTTGTTTGTTTGTTTGCATGTTTGTTTATCTGTTTATATATATTTCACATTTCTCAACCAACCATCTCCCTCAGATTCAATTATTTATAATGATTGCAGAGATAAAGAATTGACCTAGGAATTATGATATCCAATTTCTGTGCTCTCTACAGTATATAAATCAGAGATGCAGACTGTCTGCTAGGGAACTGAAAATTGGCATCCAAATACTTAAAAGTTCTTAACCTGTTCAGGTGACAAGTTTAACATCTAGCAAAAGTGAGGATCTTGATATTTCTATTATTGAACTCTACAGCATCTCACTACAATTGAAAACAAGAGAGGATGTTGTTAGTGGTGTTATTTTACTAGGCTTATATGCTGCTCCAGTCACTGCTAATTCTGAGCATCTTAAATATTCCTTATCTCTAAGCAGAATTAAAGCAATATAAATAAAAAGCACTTAACAATAAAAAATCCAATTCTTTCATTAAATGTAGCATATTCATAATAACATCTCCCTGCATTAGGAATGATTAAAACTCCCACTGTAAGGGAGTCTTGTACCATTTAACCCAAACCGTGTCTAGGACAGTAGAACGGCATCATCTACACATAATGGGATATTGTAGTGGAGCATCAGTTTGAAGCAAGGGTTTTCATTATTTCAGTGTTGTGAGGAATGGTCACATCTTCCCAGATGGCAGCTCCAAGTAACCAAGAGGGTATAATGTATATGAAATGTGGGTTATCACAAGTTTTAAAATTTCCCGATTTCCTGCTATTTAAATAACGTTTAAGAAGCTTATAATTTAATAAGTAAAATAAATTACTAAAGATTAAATATTTATTATTTTTATTTAGGATTCTCTTTTTTGAATGTATGTATTTTAAGTAGACTCAGTAGACAGTGTGTGAAGTAACTGGTGTTTTTCCACGTATTTACATGAATTGAACACTTCTAAGAGATTACTCTATTTCTAAAACATTGTTTTTAGGGACTTCCAGGACCCCCAGGACCTCCAGGGCCCATTGTAAGTATTTGGGGACTCATCTTAGATTGGTAGACTCTGATGTTTTCTGAGGTGATTCAAAATGTCTACGTTCTTTTTGTTGTTTTTTGAAAGAAGTACATGAGTTATTTCAATACTGTAAATTGTTGGGACACAGTGGAATAAATATTTACATGAAATCAGTTTTGAGCATTTTCCCCCCAGTTTTAGTGCTGATTCGTACAAAATTCTTTAATATTGCATTAACTTTTCCTCTGAAAATAGAATCTCTGACTCTGACTCAGATAAACAGGCAGAAGTATAAATGAAGAAAGTTAATTATTCCCATTCATCAAATTGGCCCCGTGGTTATAAAAACTGAGGCAGTTATGCCTTTTTTCACGGACTTTATTAGCTACAGACTATTCATTTGGCTGAAGTCACTTCCATAGGAGCACAAATTGGCATGCACAAATTTATCAGGAAGGTATTTGTAGCCTACATAGGATCTTCAAATTTATAAGAAGAAATCAAATTGAAAGCATTATGGTTGGTTGGTCACATTGCCAGATATTTAGACAGGATTTAGCATTTTCATCCATATATCAAAACCTTCCCAAGCACTTGGGATAGTCAAATGTTCTTGTTTGAAGGTATTAATATTATAATTAGTATTATTGATAACCACACATTAAAAATTTCATTCGTTAATATTTTGAGTAGGAACTTAACATATGTTATGAGACGCATCAAATCTCAAGAATATGGCCGAAGTAAATAATTAACCTAAGTGTCTAAGATAGTTATTTTATTTGATGTAAAATAGTATTAAAGTCCTGATATTACAGAGGAACATGTAGTTTCCCGCATGCCATTTGGTTAAGTGTATAAGCATAAGTTAAATGTTCATTAACTGTCATTTCAGGGCAATAGAGGTGTTGGCTTTTATGGAGAGAAGGGTGAAAAGGTAAGATGAATTTAATCAATTTGTATTTACTGTAGTGGACATAATGTAACTTTGTGTAGTCTAGGCAAATTGTTTGTGAGGTCAGATTACAGTACGAGATTTTTTAAGTCCCTGTGTTCTTCAATCCATCCATTGTCTTCATATTCTTCAGGTTGAGAATCAAATGTTCTTCACTTTCACTGAGTTCAAAGAATGCACATTTCATGTTGTTTAAATTTTCATTTTATTGATTGATTGATTGATTGATTGATTGATTTTTATTTGATTTATACCCCGCCTCATTTCCCCGGTCAAGGGGAACTCAAGGCGGCTAATTTTGCCTATTAAACTTACCTTTGTGGCTTTTCTGAAGGGTGAAATTGGACCTCCTGGTCCACCAACAGGAGAATTCGTTGGTTCAACAGATGAAATTCTAAATGAACACAAGGTAATTGGAAATATTATTGAAAATTACAGAGTATTCATTCCTTTGAAAAATAGAAGTGCTCTATCTAGCCTTCCCCACTGTAGGTCTTGTCTCTCTTTTGCTATATTGGATTACTGCAGTCTTTCCTGTGTCCACATCTTTTGCCATTATTTTACCACCTATTTTACCCTCAAGCTGCTCCCCTCACAAGTTGTGCCAATAATATTTTCTTTTCTTTTTCTCAGAGGATCAATAGCAAATTTAAGAGAGACTTTGTCTTCCACCTGTACCCACTTTCATATTCACAAGAGCATCTTAAGCCCATGTGGAAATAAATATGAGTATCTGCGAAATTGGTGATCAGTGTTTTTCTGTGAATCACTTCTGAAATTACAGAAAACAAATATGAAAATAAAGGAAGTCAGAAGTCTGTGAAGCACATTGCAGATATTGCAACTATAAGCAGCCCGCAGCAAATTGGAGTTCTCTTAAATTATCAAACCATATTTGACACAATGAGCCAAACTCTGCCTTTATTGGCTTCCATTCCAATATTTTACACTAAGATATAACTCATGGTGTCAACCCTGAAACTGACCTAATTTAGGCCATTTTGAGGCTTCATCATGGACTATCATCAGCCTAATCTAACGTAATGATGTTAAGTGGTATCCCTCATCTACGAGTAGTAGAGCTTCAAATCTAACCCAATTCTTCCTTCTTTTAGCTATTTTGTTTTCTCTTGTTTATATTACTTTGTCAACTGGGTTATTTTTCCTGCAAATTTCTGTCCATAAATATCTAGAGTCAGCCAACTGGGTATTTGTTGGCTATTCCTAGACTCCCTGTCATCTCTGAGTTAGGACTGCATTTTCACTTAAATCTCATGCTAGCTACAAAAACAAACAAACAAAAAAGCAAACTCCAGCACTTTAACAAATAGTGCAATGTTAACTCCTACCAATCATATGCCACCATATTAATTTTTCTAGGAAAGGTCATTCCACTCAAAACTAAAGTTGATTTAAATATCATAAATCAACCCTCTCTATGGGGCAAAAAATCTATGATTTTTTCCCCTAAATTTAATATAAATTTAAGGTTCTAAATTTAATATAAATTTAGGGTTCTAACTTTAATATAAATTTAGGCATGGGGGAGTTATTTAATTTAAAATGAATAACATAGTCGCACTTAAGCCTTTCTTGTTATTTAAGTGGTGGCCTTACTTTACAATTTACCTGTATCTCAAGACGGAAAAGTTCTCCTGTGCAAACTGCCCCTTAGAATGACTTTATATCATTGGATGAAACAGTTCCCTATGGCATACAGGTGAAACACTCTGATGGTTTAAAAGGAATGTTTTGAATGATGTTATTTTATTCCTAAGTAATTTTTGCCTTTCATTTTGTGCTTACCTCTTAGAGTGTGAGTCTTCTGTCGTAACATGGATAGAAAGTAAAATGTATGGGAAGTAAATTTTGATTCAGAAGAGATTAAATTTGCAAATAAAGTATTGTGTTAGTTTATGAACTTGATTCTATATTAGAGAAAATAGAATTCAAACTATTCCCTCAAGTTTCTTTTTTTCAGCCCTTCTGATTAATTTTGATTTATCACCAAAAATTGTCATACAGTTAACTGAAACAGAAGTGTTCTAGCTGATATAAATTTAGCAGAGAATAAGAGAATACATGCTTATTTTATATTATTGTTGTTTTATGTTATTAGGGAATTAAAGGAGAAAAAGGAATGGTGGGAGAACCTGGATTTCCAGTAAGTCCACCAGAGACACAGTTATTTCTGAGATGAGAAACACCTACACTATTTTCATAGAAAAGAATAATACCTGGATAATTGTTATTTCAATAATAGTGGTACTTGGTTGATAATATGATAATGTAATGTTTTCGCTATAACATTGAAATGGAAAAGTTTCATAGAGCAGTGAAATGACATCACTGTCAACTTATTACAAGCTAACAATTTCTGTACTGTGCACTCAAGCAATTTTACTTCTATTTGTGGTGATTTTTTAAACAATAATGAAATATTGTAGCATCAATTTATTTAATTGTGGGGGGGGGAATTGTTTCTAAGCAACCATAGCTTCTGTTACTCTCTTCAGAGCCATGGCATCTTCCACTGGGTAGCAATTACATTATACTGTATATACTCTAGTATAAGCCTAGTTTTTCAGCACCCAAAATATGCTGAAAAAGTCACCCTCGGCTTATACTCGGGTCAAAGAAAAAA
>JANHGC010009274.1:0-10823 GCA_027560395.1 Boaedon fuliginosus
ATAAATGTGGTGGGATTCAAATTTTTTTACTACCGGTTCTGTGGGAATGGCTTGATGGGTGTGGCTATACGATCATGTGACTGGGTGGCCCACCGGACCCTCCACACATGCCATTTTTTGCCTAGAAAGCCACCATGAAGGCTCCTGGCAGCCAAATAGGGACATGGGGGGGGTGGCACTGCACCCCCCTGTGCTCCATTTTTGGCCTAGAAAACGTCTCTGAAGTGTCCTGGCAGCCAAATAGGGGTGCGTAAAGACTCCTGGAAGGGATGGAGAGGGGAGGGCCCAATCAGAAGTGGTATTTGCCCGTTCTCCGAACCAATCAAAATTATCACTACCGGTTTTTCCAAACCTATCAGAACTGGCTGAATACCACCTCTGGTTCATAAACACATTTCTCCATAGTAGTCTGAATCGTTTATGGAATTAATGTACTCTTGTGGGATTGCAAAACACACTCAACCAAAAACCCACTCCACGCAGAGGTATGCTAAATATGGCTAACTGATTTAGTAAATATTTTGTGAAAATATATCAAGTAACTTTCAACTATTTTTTTTTATAAATGGGGGAAGAATCTCTGCCGTTTCATTTCTCATTGTAAGGCAGCAATGTGGTTACAGATGGGCAGCTATTTTCAAAAGATAGAGATTTTTTTTCCATCTTGGCTAACTCTTCTGAGATAAAACATTGTTTTTCCTCACTAAAGATTAGACAGCTTCTTCAAACACTGCTACTCTAGTACAATGGATGAAAGAAACAAAGAACACAGATTCTTGTCTTTCAGCAGAGGTGATATATTTGTAGCTCTCCAGAATTGCTCAAATACAATTCCCAGCATTATTAGGCACTGACCGTACTGAGGTAGCTGGCAAATGTAGCATAATATTTTTACAGAATCACAGTTTACCAACCTTATATCTTCCTCAAAACACAAGTGATAAAAAAGGAAGTAAAGAAGAAGACAGTTTACCAACCTCTGTGTTATAGTGTATGCCAAAAGCAAAAAAACAGGAAACACTTAGATATTTTAAAATTAATGTTGTTCCCAGGAGAATGAACAAACACAGGAAAACCCATTAATTAAGAGAAGTGCAAACACAAACTCTAATTAAAATCCTTATAAAAATGGTTGTCAAAACCTATATAGTCATGTATAGTGAAGATTCCTAGTTCATTGGGTCTAATATTATATGATTATATCCTTTGAAAGAGACATTTCTGGAGCTAATTTTGGCTCAGCCAAACTACAAAATGCTGTTTTGGCTTTTAGTTATTACTTTCAGGTCTGCCCACCTACAGTGGCTATACCTACATAGTACTATAAAATATGGAGGTATTTCAAGAAACAAAACACTTGCTGTATAAATGTTATTATTATTTTGATAGTTTGAAGTTATTAATATTACTAGAGCAAATATTTGCTCATGATTACACATACTTTCCTAGGAATAATATATCCATTTTATTTAACAGCACTTACATAAGAACAAACATGCATGCACATTGTATATTGTAAGTCGAGGCCTGTCCAGGTCTTCACATCCCAGAATCCAAACAATTACATTTTATTTTAACATGTTATATGATCTAAAATATGATAATTTCTGCATAAGCTCAATAATGGTCAGTCTATCAAAAATAATAATTACACATTGATAGTAGGCCAATATTTTTATTAGGACAAATCAAAACTGTTCAAATGGTAATGCAGGTCTCTTGAGAAATACTCATTCTGATACAATTATATAGGAATTCTTTAAAATAAAATTGACGCATTTTCCTGCATATTTTTACCAAATATTTTTCAAAGATGCATTTCATTTTAAAAGCTAAATTAGGCACAGCTAAATACTAGTGATCATGCCACCCACTCATGATTAACTTTCACACATTTATCTAATATAAGCAGTAAGGAAAAATATTTTTGATATATTAAATTAATTATAATTGCATTTGATTAATTGAGCATGTGGGATAACACATATAAGGTTATATCTTCCTATTCCCTGTTCTTTTAGGTCACAGGAAAAGTGCACTCATTGCCACTAAGTCCATCCACCTTGCTGCTTGATGACTCTTCTCTTTCCTTCTACCTTTCCCAGCATTAGAGCCTTCTCCAAAGAGCTGGGTCTTTGCATAAGGTGTCCAAAGTAGGGTTATTTGAAGCTGGTCATGTCTGCCTTGAGTGAAAAGTTGGGGATGAGTTGTTCAATGATCCATCGGTTTGTTTTTTTGGCTCTCCGATACTTTTCCTATCCTACTTTTTTTAAAATCCAACTTTCATTTCCATAGAGTGTCACAGGAAATACCATAACTTGCACAGTTCTGATCTTTGTAAGCATACACATATCACAGCATTTGACTATCTCTTCCAAATTCTTCATGACATACATAACAAGTACTAGCTTGTGACATATTTCTTGACTACTTGTTCCTTTATTGTTGAAGGCAGGAGCTGTGCCCCACATTGGTATTTTCATTGCCAATTCCAAGGGTTGTTCTTCCTATTGTCATTAATTTGGGCTTCTTTATATTTAATTTTATTCAATTTTTTAATTGCTCTCTTTGACTTTCAGTATTATAACTCACAGTTCCTTCTCATTTTTAGCTATCAGCTTTGTGTCATCAGAACAATGTAGGATATTGATGTTTCTTCCTCCAATTTTCTCATCTGCTTCCAATCCAGTTTTCCTTAATATATATTCCCCATATATATTGAATAAATAAGGGAAAACTATGCAGCCTCTTTTACAAACCTGGAGACAGTCTGTTTCATCATGTTCTTTCCTGACTATGGCTTCCTGATCTGTATATATGTTTCTCATAAGAGAAATGAAATGTCCTGAGACTCCAATTTTTTGATAATTTCCCACAGCTTGAGGTTATTGACACAATCAAAGGCTTTTCTATAATCAATGAAGCACATACTGACTTCTTTTGGGGACTGTTTGGCTTTCTAAATTATCCAGTGTGCACCAGCAATAATGTATAGTGTTCCTCGGCCTTTTCTAAAGCCAGCTTGAACATCTGGCATCTTTTTTTTTATAGGGCTCTAATCTGCATTGGATAACCCTAAGTTTTATTTTGCTAGCATGTGAAATTAAGGATATTGTACAATAATTTGCACAGTCTGTTAAGCCTCCTTGCTTTGGTGTTGGAATGTAGATTGGCCACCCCCTTCTCCTTCATAATGATTGATGCAGCATAGCAGGACCTGGGCAGAGGAGGGGGCTTGGGGAGATTATTATGTTTAGAGTCACTAAAAACATGTCAATTGTTTTCCTTTAGGAACATGACAAGTAAAAATAATGCAGGCTGTGCCAATGAAACCTAGCTGGCTCAAAGTTGATGAGATTTAGATCCCTGTATAGGTTTCTGCCATGTATTTTAATATGTTATAAAACATAATATTTTGCATTGTAAGAGTCTGTTGTTCATGTATTTTATTTTGTGGTAAAACTAGCTATCAGAATAGTGTGATCTAAGTGAATGACTATTATGCACTCAGCCAGCACTTTTCTCCCACAGCTATCCTTTATTACAGGGGTTCCCAACCCTAGTTCAGAACAGAGCCACGAAAGTGGCAGGTGAGCACGTGCTTGTGCAAATGGATCTGTGCACATGCTCCCCCACTGCTCACAGGGAGTCACTCTTCCCCTCTGCCAGTTCACAAAGCTGGAAAAGTTGGGAATGCTGCTTAATTAGATGAATGATTTATTTAACTCATACAGGATACTTGTCTTGTAAGCTTTTCTGTAAATTGTAGTGTGATGTGGATATTTACGTTCTATTAGCCATCTTAATTAATGTAACCGTCTTCTGAATTCATATCTAAAATATCCCCCAAGGAAATCCAATAAAGATAGGCATGTGGCTATTAAACGGTCCAGCAGTGAAATTTTAGCACTGCTGTCATTGGTGGGTGGTTGAGAAAATATTTATCTGTTTCCATGGATAAATAGTTTTATAGCATTACATAATCATATTTTTAACATAAATTTTCAGGTTTCTGTTTGTATATTTGTCTTCCCACTCATTGGGATTTCTCACTGAAAATCCTTGGATTGGTAATTCCGCAATACTTGGTTGATCCCATATTTCTACCTCTTCTAATATATTTTGGAGTAAGAGGTTAGTTTAGAACATATGGAGGTAAAAGTAGTGGAATATTGTGTCAATAAAAACAAAAAAAATTACAGAATTTATTTTTCTCTGAGCAGTGAATATCTGGGATTTGAAGACTTGCCTAGGCTGATTTAGGTTTTCAAAGCAGGGAGAGTCTGGGTGACTCCCTTTTAAGGCTTTAGCTATAATATTTAAACTCTTCTAATGTTGAGGCTATATATAATTAGTATCCAGATTTTTCCTCCAACATTATTTTCTTTCTCTTTCTACATCTACGTAGACCTCAAAAGTTACTTAAAAACTTAGAGTAGAACTCCACTTAATTGAATTTTATTTTGTTTCTGGAAGAATGGGATTATGATTTATTTCTGGACTTGTTCTGAATTAAAACTACTTTTATCATGTAATGAAGCAGTAGGCTATTGCATCTAGGCATATTTTTTTAAAGTAGAGCCTCAGATCCAACTTACTAAATTTAGATGGTCCTGCAAATTGTAGAATTAAGCCTGGCCCACTGCCACAAACAGCAGCTGACAATAACTAAGGCAGAATCATACGAGATTCTTCAGATGCTGATCTTCCTAGGGTGTGAATGTGTTAGTTTAATGCAAAGTTTGTTTGAACTATTATATCTGGATCTAAATACTGTTCTTAGGAGAACAGAACCTAGAAATGAACTTCAGCTATAGCAGGTAAACACACATCTGGATTTTCCAGACCTAATGAGGCCTGTTACATTTATGAGTATAATCTTCTTGCATTCTTTTCATGCATATATAGATCAGATTTTTCAGCTCCAGTTTCATGCACTTTTTCTGATCATTCTTTGTTAAATTGATCACAGATATTCTAAGATGCTGAAATGCTATAATGAAATATCCAACATAAAAAAAGGCCACTTTTTTGCCTTAATTTGCTAGGTTTGTCTTCTGTTATTAGTATTCAATGTCATCATATTTTATGGTGTGTGAAGCATTCATCTCTCTGATAAATATTTCTGCCATGGAGATCCCTCTAACTCCCAATAAAATAAGCTGATGACCTGCTTTTATGTCATCTTCCTGCAGGTAAAGCGGCAGGATGCTGTCCATGTCCTTATTTTGAGAAAGTGTGATTATTCTGAGTTTATAAATTAGCATCATTCTCGCTACAGTTTCGCAATGAATCAATAGATATTCACTTGTAGGAGATATTTAATCCATGCTGTGTTGTTGATAGCAAATTGAGCCTTATCCTCTTTTTAATAAACCTAATCAGAAAAATAAAAGGTGATAGGAAAAAAACCCCTCCTTATATTGAACTGAGATATATCTTTCTCCACAGCTGTGATCCGCATAGCTTTAAATTTAAACTTTAAAAAGTTTAAATAACTTTGTATTCTTTGTCTCTTCCATTATCCCTGTCTGTGTACTGTGCTGACCAGTTTTATTGCAGTTCCTTTAATTTTATTGTTACCTGAAAGGAAATGTAGATGTTAAGCATCATTGAGATATTTTATTCATTAAAAAAAGTGGGGGGATCTCTTCAGTATTATTCTTGTATAATAATCAAACCACTAAACAAAACAAGAGGACTACATTTCAAAAACAGCTTGGAAAAAATAATTGAGATTGGGTAAGCATCTTAAAAATATAACAACTGACCTCTAGGTGTTTGAACTTATATTAGCTAGTTCATAATTCCATAGAATTATGCAGTAGTTTTTAATAGTAATTAGCAGTTGTTGTTAAGCTTTTGTTAGTTGGAGTATGTTGTGTATTTCAGCTCAGTGATAAAGACCATAGAATTCATAAGGTGCCAGAACCACCTCTAATTTATCCATAGATAATATAGATAGTATAGAAGGAAAAATTCCAGCCCGAAATTCTGGATCATTTTGTTGGAAGAAATATCCTTCTTGGCACCCCCTTCAGCCTATCAATTTCCCCAGAAACTTCAACTGGAGGCGGGGGGCTCTGCTCTACTCTGAGCCCACAGAGTACGGGCACCCCTCTTCTCTGCCTACCAGTTTTCAGAGCTATCAGTCTGAGAAGACTTTGCCTTCCCCTAGCAGAGTACGGGCACTTCCAGGAATGGGCTTCCTTAGATAAAAGACAGTTAGCCAAAAAAACAGGCTTAACCAGGGATTCCTTTTCCTTTCACACAGTTTCCTTTCTCTATCCACTCAGCTTTTCCCTCTTATACACAGAAGGTCCCACACTCTGATAACCCCCCTTGCTTTCCCTGTTCTGTTGGTCATGGCTTGGAGGAATTAGCAACAGACAGGGGTGCGGCTAAAGATCAATCAGCTGTTGTCCAAGGGTGAAGCCACTCACACAGGCACACACACTCCTCCTTCCCTTACAAAGGGTCCTGTGCTCTAGCAAGCACCCCATGCTCTCCAGACTTAGTCTTTCTGCGGTTAGGAATTGCACAGAGGGAGCAAGATCCAGTTGTGATTGGGAAAGGGTCCTCTCACATGCAGGCATACTCACATTTCCCATGTTTTAAAATGTAGAGGTACTCACTTTCTTTCCAAGCAGCCTTTGAGCTCAACACTCAGAACCCCTTTAAAACCTTTCCAAATGGCCATGGTCCAGGAAAACACCAATCCTGTTTAAAATTCTTACCATCAATTAGTCCAGAACAGCTCAGTTCCTCCACATTTATTGATCCTTTTCGGTGCTGGAGTTTTACCAATTTCATTTGCAATCCAAAGGTACAGTTTCCTTCTAATTTTTATTGTTGCTGTTTATTTTAATAATAATTCCACAGAGGGGTGTATTGCGACGTTTATTTCAATGCCACACTTTTCCCCGCCATTTTCTCCTCTCTTTAATTTGGTGTAGTTTCTTTTTACTTTAGTCTTAGTATAAACAACTCCCTAAGTCCATAGTCCAGGTTTAAAGTTTTAAGTTACTGCTCTTCTCACCCGATATCACAATGCTGATCCCTCGCAATGTTGCTCACTCGCCTCTGGTGGCCGTTCCAGTTTCGAGCAGTGCGATGCTGCTTTTCCCCCTTCACAGGTATGAAGCTTTGACGGGGGCCTAGCTGGGGGATTGGTGCTTACCCCACAGGCCTCTGTGGTGCTTCTAATTCTCTGGCTATCACTAAAACAGATTAGGTCCCTCCGGACCCCCTGTGAGGGGGGATATACAGGGGATTTGCATGGAGCCCCATGCAAACCATGTCCTGTCTCACCGAAATGCCACCCATGCCCCCTAAGGTTATAGATTTTGTGAGACAAAAAGAACAATAAGCACTGCCTGAACATCTTGGAGGAAAGGTGGGATAAAAATTAAATAATTATATGTGAAGATTATATGTGAAGATTATGTTGATAATCATAAAGTTTTTCACTGAAATAAATAGGAGCAATACAACTGCCATATTCTTATGCAGGAAAAATAATATTTGATTTGCCATTAAAGTTTTGATTTTGGATGTAGCATTTCAATCTCAATTGTTGCATATATAAATGTGAAATTTAGAAAAGTGATGAATATTTCACCATCTTTGATTTATCAGAATTTATAGCACTTAGTTCATCACTCTGTTGGTCTTTTCCCTTTGATTGTGATTGAAGTATGGTGTAGCAATTACATTTCAGCATTATCTAGGAAATGGAAGGAATATAATCCAGAAGAAAAGTGTTATGCTAGGGGACATGAATAGATGGATGGGAATGAAATAAGAGAAAACAGAAGAAGTGGTCTGGTCATTTGAAGACCAAAAATCAATATGAAAATGACTAGCAAATATCTGTTTGGAAGAAAGTTCTGTGAGTTTTTACGCATAAGTCTTTCCTTTCATGCACATAGCAAAGGAATGGCTCCAATTGAGTGGATCCTCTTTTGGGTGTAACATTATCAGTTTTGGAAACCAGCTTACATTTTATATATATTGGCTTGATTTTTTTTTATGTTGCATAGTTTGTTTGTTTATTTATTGCTTGTTTTTGTTCTATGTCACTCAGGGTTAACATTGTTTGAATTGGGTGGTCCTATAAATCCCATAAATAAATAAATAAATAATGAATAGAGTTGAATTATGGAAGATTTTGTGAGACTTTAGAGTTGAAATTTGGTTGCTAAGTATGATTAAGAGTAGCATATGATGTATGTAAGGCACGAGTGAGAATAGAATTTTTAACAAATGGTTCAACATTGAATGAGATTAAAGCAAGGATGTGTAATGAGTTCTGAGTTCCTTTTTTATATCTATAAGGAACACTTATGAAGATGGTAGAAATATATTGATTGGGAAAGTATGTGTATTTTGCATATACAGTTTGTTGTTGATTGGGGATTCAATTTTCAACAAATGTTACTGTATAGTATGGTCCAATGGAGCATGGAGCTAAAAATTAATGCATCAAAGACTAAGGTATTTGTCTGATAGGAAATATGAAGAAGTTGTGTATTTGCACATTTTATATACACATAGGAAAAATAAATGCAAGTTGATGAATTTGTGTATTTTATATTTTAAAAAAACATTAAAGATGGGAAAATTGAGAACTTTTAAGATGTGAAATGAGGGAAGAAATGCATGTTATAGAGTCTGTTGTGAGAAATGAATGTTGTTTGAGTGAAATGAAAATGATTTTATATAAAAGCATGTTTCTGCCCACTATGTTTTATGGTAATGAGAGTTGGTATGTCAAGAGAAACATAAAAGTCAGTTGAATGGAGTGGGAATGGTGTATTTAGGTAGTGTATGTTGTAAATAAAAAAGGAATTGGGATTAAGAATGAATGAAGAATAATTGTACTCTATATGGTTTGAATTTAAAAGTGAATGATCAATGTGAAAAAAAATGTGGAGATGGGTTGTTGTTCTTATAAAAAAATGAATGAAGATCAAATTGCAAAAGAAATAGATGAATAAACAATGAATAGTTGAAAAGGGAAACTGAGAAAGTCATGGCTGAAGCTGTGAAATCTTGAAAGAGATGCAAAGTTTAAAGAATAAAAGGCAACCTTTGAAGAGATTTGCAGAGGCAAGGATGGTCTGTAGCACAAAAAGATATGGAAGGTATAGTGGATGATATGGGTATTTTAATCAGCTAACTTTTTTAATCTTCTTTCATGCATTTAATCCCAATGGCTTCTTATTCCTTTTATCCTCACCACAACGGATATGGGCATATAGGCTATGGGTTTGGAAAACCGAACTGGCTCCTTTTTAAATGACCAAAGATAGTTACAAAGTTCAGTTTTTATCTCCTTTACAACTATTGTAAAAAAAATTATAGAGCTGAAATAAATATTTTAATTACAATTTTGGTTCTATATGGATAAACAAATAAGGGAGAAAATAGAACTGCAAGAAAAACATTTGCAACCAGCCTGCCTTCCACTGAGGACCTGGTTATTGCACTGGTCAGAAGAAGGACTGAAAAATATATACAGACCCCTCATATCCTGGTCATAAATTGTTTCAATTCCTCTCCTCAGGATGCCACTACAGGGCAATCCATGCCAAAACAACCAGACAAAGGGACAGGTTTTTCCCTCATGCCATCACTTTGCTGAACAGCTAAGTCCCTGTTCTCTCCTGCAGAAAATGGCAAATGTTCTTGATTTGATTGAGGTCATATTATTATTTGTCATTTTAACCTTTCAGTTGTGTCTGACTCTTGTCAACTTTATAAACAAGTGTTCTCCATTCTACACTGTCAAGCACATGGTTTTTTCCCATTTGTTGGATGTTCATCTTTGTATCAGTTACGATGGTCTCAAGCCAGCCTGTTCTTTGTTTTATCCTTTTTCTTGTTCCACTAACCATTCCTAGCATCATTGACTTCTCCAATGAATTTGCACAGATAACATGGCCAAAGTAAATCCGATGTAGTCTTGTGATTTTGGCTTCTAGTGATGTGTCTGGTTTTATAGAGTTGGTATTGTTCATAAAATCAGTAATGTCACTGGATTTTGTGGGCCTCTTTGCTTTGAATCCTATAGTAGTGACATTTGTGGATGAAACCAACCTATGTAACCATCAAGAAGACATGTGCAAGAGACGTGGAAGAAACTGATCTGTTTTCTTCCTCTTGTCCTTGACTCCTCCCACATTTTCAATTTGGTGTGGCCTATATATAGCCCGCTTCAATTCCTACCTTGCAGACCTATGCCACCCTGTTTCCCTGAAAATACAACCTCCCCAGAAAGGAAGACCTTGCTTGATTTTTACACGTGTGCCCAATATACATGTGCCCCTAACTAATAGGTTAGTCAATGGATGACATCCCCTGAAAATAAGACCTGGTGCCTTTTTGGTGGCAAAAAAAATGTAAGACGGTCTTATTTTCAGGGAAACAGTAGTTTGGGTTCCACCGTTGATATATTAGTAGGGCTGTAGAAAGCTATCATTCTGGCTATCAAAAAAACAGCATGAAGGCATGGAAAGAAACCCACATGCTTCTGAGGGAAGTATTCAGTATCTTGGAAGTGACTTGTCTGTCTGGTCAAAGGTTTTGCTTTATTAAAAAAAAAGAACTTCAAAACAAGACCTAGAGTGATGAACATGTGAAAAATGCTTGGCTTTTCTTTATTGCAGATCATATTTTAGCTTTAGTAAGTTTCTCTTAGCTAACAGTTTGTCTTCATTAGCTGTTCTGTGTTCACTTTACCTTCCCACTTGCCTACTGTCATGCTGGTGCAGTGACTGATCTTAATTATCTCCTGCTAGGTAATTTACATATGTGAGTAT
>JANHGC010009275.1:3977-18666 GCA_027560395.1 Boaedon fuliginosus
GTTGGCTGATAGGTCTCACTGTCAGAAAATTTCTCCTTATTTCCAGGTTGAATCTCTCCTTGTTCAGTTTTCATTCATTATTCCTTGTCTGGCCTTCGAGTGCCTTGGAAAATAGCTTGACCTCCCCCTCAAATAACACTGCTATCATGTCACCCATAGTCCTTCTCTTCACTAGACTAGCCATACCCAGTTCCTGCAGCTGTTAACGTGGGATGGATTGTGACACTTTTGGCAAGCAAAACAGGCTTTCTGTCACTGAACAAAAACTGTAAGGACACCCGAACAGGGATAAGCAGCCGTTTAGAATCGGAATATTTTTTCCCTATTTTTTTAAATGTTGCCAAGGTTTGCAGGAAACTGAGCAGTGATATAATGATATCATTACAGAGAAGCCAGGCTTCACTCCCTCACACTTTTTGGGGAAGTGGGTTTTTTTCCTTCTCCTTCCTTAACATGTACGTTATTATTATTGTTTTTTCATACAGCCATGCCCAGTTCTTGAATTCTGCCAAGGCAAGTCCCTGCAGTTTTCTTGGCAAGGTTTTTCAGAAATTATTTGTCATTGCCTTCTTCCTGGGGTCGAGAGGAAGTGACTGGCCTCAGGTCACCCAGCGGTCACTTTTGTGCCCAAAGCGAGACTAAAGTTCACAGTCTATCCGTTTCTGTTCTGATGCCTTAATCATTACACCAAACTGGGTTTCAGAACACATCACATCAAACTTATCAAGACCACCTAGAATCCGCAATAGCATTTTTGGGAGCTTTGTCACCAATAACAATATGGTGGAAAATTCCACCAGTATTGTGGAAAACTACAAGGGGTGACATAATCCACCCCTGTTGTAGCTAAAACCCAGATTGTAACTGCAAACATATAGAGGCAAGAATGGGCTTTTAAAGAGGAGCCTCTAAAACCGGGTTTTCCCAAACTTGGCCCCTTTAAGACCTGTGAACTTCAACTCCCAGAATTCCCCAGACAGCCATGCTAGCTGGGGAATCCTGAGAATTGAAATCCTTGCATTTTAAAGTTGCCAAGTTTAGGAGACCCTGAAATGATCTGTGTTTCAATGTTGCCTGCTCTGATCATCTAGTTTTCGCCCCATCTCCCAGTGAAGAATGCTTTCTGGCCTCCGTGGACTGAAATTCGAAGCTACAGTTGCACAGAGGCAAAAAAAAAAAACCACCAAACCTCTGCATGTGCACAGCCATTGAGTTATATTTGCTGTAATAATAGATTTGGCTGTGTTCTGCAAACTGATACAAGGCTCTGAATCATTCCAGTAACCCAAGATAGTCTTCTACTCTCTGAGTAGAGTTCTTGTTCGGGCTGTTTCGGTCTGACCGGGAAGGACAGAAATTGATGCAGGGGGTTGTACACAGACAGACAGACAGAGCGAGTTGGCCAGGTTTGGCAAAGCAGGAGTAAAAGCCCTGCTTTTGTGTTTATTTAATTATTTTTAGAGTGGAAATATCTGTCAGAGGTGGGCTTTGAGCCAAGAAAGGGTGGGTGTTATATTTCAAGTCTGTTAAAGGCTGCCTTTGGCAGGGGATTTGTTAGTGATTATTTTTTGCAAAAAGAACTAGCAAACTCTGGCAGCTCTGCATGTCTTATACTGTAATTTTAGATCCCAGAGTGTGTGTCTTTCTCTCTCTCTTTCTCTAGTATTCACATGCTCAGAAGTGCCCTTTGTACATCATTTTTTGCTGCTGGAGATATTTCCTTTCTTTTCCTTTCCTTTTCCTTTTCTTCTCCCTCTCCCTCTCCCTCTCTGTAGCAACCTGCACTCACAGCCTCTAATGGGAATATTCAGATTCTGCTTCTCAGGGTTATTGTAGAGATGTGGAAAAATCAGAACTAGGCACTGGATCTAACTTAAAATGCCAAAAAAATAAACAGCACTGGATAGTATTCAGGATGGGACATGTTCTGGAGCTCCAAACTGGTTTATTATCTCAGTATTTTTTAAACAATCTGGGATTTAGTTTTCAGGAAAAAATGACAGCTAGATTCTACTGTATAGCTTAAACCACAGACCACACAAAATAAAGTTGCTTGTATCCAGTGTGCAAAAGGTTGTGGCTCTTTGGAGATTTAAGGAACATTTTCCAGAATTACAGTAACACAATCAGTACCAAGTACTGAGTATCTCTTGCAATTTTGGGCAGCACTAACGAACTTTTATTTTGGATCAAAGGGTGAAATGAATGGGATGATAGCAAAATCCTTGGATATACACATAGAGAAAGGGTGGGATTTGAGTGGATTTAGAGCCTTACTGAGAGTAAAATAGTTGGGGTTTTTTTTTGCCTCAAAAAACGATAAGCCTCAGAAATTGAACACAGTTGGAAAAAATTCCATAAGTCACAATGAAAAGGTTTGGGAGGGTAGAAAATTACAGAGGTGACCTTGGAAAAGTAACTGCATTTTCCTTCCCTCCTGTACAAGAGAGTTAAGGTGGAGTCACATGAAGTTTATTTTTAACGTTCTTTTTCTAGGATTAAATCATGTTTTGCTAACTGCCAGTTCCTTCCCTAAAGCCATCTCTGTAGCTCAACTTTCAGCCTTGGAAGTATAAGCTCTTTCCTTCTGAAAGACTTCTCTTACTGCACAATTCTAGGGAAGCATATTTTTTTCCACTTTCTGGCAATCCAGAAAACAAAAGGAGTGGGGGAGAAATATATAGGGGACCAGTAGAGGGATTCAAAAAATATGTTGAGACTTTGGAAGAAGTGCAAAGAAGAGCAACTGAAGGCCTGGAAACATATGAAGAATGGTTGCAGGATTTGGGTTTGGCTGGTCTAGAGAAAAGATGGACTGGGGAGAACATGATATCAGTGTTCCAGTATTTGAGGGGCTGCCACAAAGAGGAATGGGTCAGTTTATTTTGCAAAGCACCTGAGGGCAGGATAAGAAACAATGGATGGAAATATCAAGGAGGGAAGCAACCTGGAATTGAGGAGAAACTTCCTAACAGTGAGGACAATTAACCAGTTGGACAACTTGCCTTCAGAAGTTGTGGGTGCTTCATCACTGGAGGTTTTTAAGAAGAGACTGGGCAGTCACTTATCTGACATGGTATAGGATCTCCTGCTTGAACATGGGACTGGACTAGAAGACCTCCAAGGTCCCTTCCAGTTCTGTTCTGATTCTGGTTCAATTTCAGTTCTAAAAGAGCACCCTTGAGACAAGATGCATGAATGCAGCCCTTTCTCCATCTCATTAAAGCAGTTATGCGTTTCCCAAGATCTTGCAATTGTCTGGGTGAAGGCGCTGACAACAGTATAGAAAGTTATAGGTGGGTTAGGCCTAAGCTACCGTAGTGACAGGCCCTCACTCTAAAGACTTCAGTAGGGCACCTTCGTGGGTATTGCAATAAAAATAAAATCAACAGCTAATTCCATTTGATTTGGCTCGAGTCCCATATTAGGGAACAGACTGGCAGTGGAATTGACGCATGTTCCCAGCTTTATTATAGTTCAGGAAGCAATTGAAAACATTTTTATCCAATCTAGACCTTTAATGTTTTATTCTTTTCAAGTGTTTAAAATTCATCATGCTTCTATTATATCTCTAAGCCTTTTCTAATTACACATTTTATGAATAAAATAAATCATTTCCTGGGGCATCTGATTAAGACAGGGTCACCAAGACATTAGATTTATACATGGTTGGTTGGGTAATTCATACTTCAGTGTTATGGGAACCCAGTCGCCGTCTTTTGAAAACTATACCCTTACGTTAAATCCAGTGGTTACAATGCAGTATTGCAAGCTAACTCTCCCCACGGCTAGAAGTTCGATCCTGACCGGCTCAAGGTTGACTCAGCCTTCCATCCTTCCAAGGTTGATAAAATGAGGAGCCAGATTGTTGGGGGCAATATGCTGACGTTGTAAACAGCTCAGAGAGGGCTGTAAAGCACTGTGGAGCATTATATAAGTACCATAAGCGGTATAAAACTACGGCATGATGTGATGCGAACAGGACAATTGGGCTTATTTCAGGCTTACTATATTGTGTGATCCCAGCCAGCTTCAGATTTTGAGGACTAACATGAGCAAAGGGGTTAATCCTTTGCATGGAATGAAAATCTACGTGGAGCAGAATACTTTTCCCCCCCTTCCATGTACCACTTATTGTTTGGTTGATTGCTTTGCATGCTGCTGAAAACATCTCCCTGCTTTTCTCTTTCTTAAAAAAAAAATACTTTATTAAGTTTAAAAACAAATATACAAACAACAACACAAAAATAAAACATACCGACATACAGACAATAGCTAAATAGCATAATAAAGTTTGTTCGATACTAGTGTTGATTTTACATTTTGAATGTCTTTAAATACTAGGTATCTATACATTGATTTTCTTCTATAATTCCTATTCTTAACATTATTCATGACATACTATATCCCTCCTATTTTCCTACTTTCTTTGTCTACTTTTGTACCATAGGTACCATTTGTTCCATATTAAGAAATAATCGGTGTTCCCTTTCTCTTTTCAACAACATCGTCATTCTATCTGCTTCAGCAAAATCCATAATTTTCTTTATCAGTTTCCTTTCTATTGGCAAACTTCCCCCTTTCCAATTCTGAGCGTATATTAACCTCGTCGCCGTTATTACATGTATTAGGAGAGATGCCTCTTCTTTCCTGAATCCAGTTGGTAGGATTCCTAGCAGGAAGGTCTTTGGTTTTAGCTCAATCTATTTATCAATTCATATATCCATTTTTTATTTTTTTTCCAATATTTTTGTGCTAACGGACACATCCACCACATGTGGTAGTAGGTACCTTTTATACAATTACATTTCCAGCAGTTTGCTGGCAACTGAGGGAACATTCTTGCTAATCTTTCTGGTGTCAAATGCCACCTATATAGCATTTTATACATGTTTTATTTGTATGTTATTGCTAGCATGCCTTTATAATTTTTTCCCCAAGCAAATTACCATTTGTCTATATCTATTGTGTATCCCACATTTTTTTTACCATGTTGCTACATTTTCTTTCATTATTTCATCTCCCATTTTTTGATTCAATAGAAAATAGTATACTTTTTAAATCATTTTCTCCTCTCCTCCGAGCAATATTTTCTAATTCCTGCATTTCTATTGTAATTCCATCTTTATCTTTATCTTTTTTGTATTTTGTTTTAATTTGTAGATATACCCACCAAACCAGATTTAATTCTTGTTGAGTTTTTAATGCTCCTCTTCCATCCAATATCTCCTTATATCTCAATATTTTGGTTTTAGGAGGATGGGGTATATTATTGCTTCCATAGTTGAAAGCCAGCATGGAACTTTTATATAGAATTGTTTCCTAATTTTCTCCCATACTTCTAATATAGTGATTTTGAAAATATCCTTTAACTTTAGTGTCTCTCCATATAAAGGCATGCCATCCTAGCTGCAAATCATGTCCTTCAATTGCTAGTAATCTCTTATTTCTTAATGTTCCACCATGCCATTGCAGACGCCAGGTAGTACAAATTCCAGTCTGGTATTCCTAACCCCCCTCTTTCTTTAGCTTCTTGCATTGCTTTTATTTCAATCCTAGATTTTTTCCTTTGCCATATAAATATTGCTATTAACTTTTCTAATTCTTTAAAATATTTTTTATTTAATGGTACAGGTACTGTTTGAAACAAGAAGATCAATCTGGGTAGTATGTTCATTTTAATAGTTGCAATTTTTCCCATTAATGATAGATGAAGACCTCCCCATCTTTCTAAATCTATTTTTATCTGGTGTAATAATTTCACATAGTTCCTTTATTGAGGAACATCTTGCTGTCAGCCAAATCCCTAGGTATTTGATTTTTTTCACTATTTGTAAGCTTAATTTTTCTGTAATTTGAGTTTCTTGTTTGGGCATTATGTTTTTTGTTAATATATTAGTTTTATCTTTGTTTATTTTCAATCCTGCCACTAATCCAAATTCTTCAATTTTATTCATTGATTTTAGTCCTGTTTCTATTGGATTTTCTAGAATGAATACCAGGTCGTCTGTGAAGGCTTGGACTTTATATTCCTCTTTTTTTATCCTAAGACCTTTTATTTCTCAATCTCTTCTTATTTGTCTTAACAAAGTTTCTAGTGTTAGGATAAATAAGAGCAGTGAAAGTGGGCAACCTTGTCATGTACCTTTTCTTATTGTTAATGGTAGAGTTTCCTCCACATTTAACAATATTTTGGCTGTTTGGTCCGTATATATTGTTTGAATTGCATTTATCATTTTGTTCCCAAAATTCATATAGTTTAGCTGTGCTATAATATATTTCCAATTAACATTATCAAATGCCTTTTGAATTTTTAATTCTGAAAAACAATAAAAATTATTAAAAAAAACATTATCAAATGCCTTTTGTGCATCTAAAAATATTAAAGCTAGTTGTTTCCCAGGGTTACTTTCATAATATTCTAATACATTTAAAATTATTCTAAGATTGTTTTTTAGTTGTCTTTCTGGTAGGAATCCATTCTGGTCGGTATGTATAAACTTCCCCAATATTCATTTTATTCTTTACACCAAAATTGTAGTAAATATTTTGTAGTCTGAGTTCAAAAGCGAAATTGGTCTATAGTTCTGAATTTCAGTCTGGTCTGTTCCTTCTTTGTTAATCAGAGTTATATACACTTCTTTCCATGTTTTTAGAGCTATTGCCTTCATCAAAACATCACTGAAAATTTCCAACATTTGAGCCATTAACATGTTCTGCATCTTTTTATAAAATTCTGCCGGTATTCCATCCAGTCCTGGTGTTTTATTCAATTTTTGTTTTTTATGGATTCTTCTATTTCTTGACTTGTAATTTCTTTTTCTAATTCTTCTTCCTCTTTTCTCAAAATTCTGGGTAGATCTGAATTTTCTAGGTAGTTTAATATTGCTGATTCCAAGATTTCTTCTTGCTAGTATAATTTCCCATAAAACTTTCTAGCTATCTCTTTTTTATCATCGTTCCAGTATTTTATCTCCCCATTTTCATCTTTCAGGTATTCCATTCTCATTTTTTCTTTTTCTTTCTTAAGCTTGTACACCAGCCATCTTCCTGGCTTATTGGCATTTTCAAATATATTCTGTTTGTCAGCTTTTATTTTTTGTGCAATCTCTTTTTTTTTCCTAATAATTTTAGTTTATGTCTCATCAGATCTCTTTCCTCTTTTATATTTTTATATCCTGGATTCTCCTGTAACTTCTTTTCTAAATTTTGGATTTTCTCTTGCAGTTCTTTTTCTTTTTGTTGTCTCTCTTTCTTTTCTTTAGCCATATATCTAATAATTATTCCCTGTGTATACGCCTTAACCATGTCCCAGTTGTTTTGCACTGAGGTGTCTTTTTTCTTGTTTACTTCAATGAAAAACTTCAATTATTTTTCCAGTTTGTTGACTAGTTTGTTATCTTTTAATATGCTCGTATTCATTGTCTATCGGGGTTTATTTGGCCTTCCTTTTCAGGTGACTGTAACTGGATTGTGGTCTACCTATATATTTACCCCTATCTCTACCTCCTGGATTTTTGCTTTTAATTCTGCCGTCACCCACACCATGTCTAATCTAGACCACAAATTGTGTCTTGCCGAATAATAAGTAAACTCTTGTTTCCCTATGTTTCTTTCTTTCCATATATCAAATAATCTTATCTCCTGAGTCATTTTTTTCAAATATTTTGGGTATTGTTTTTCTTTTTTTTGTTTTTTTGGTTCTTTCCCCCTTTTATAATCTAATTTGGCATCCACAACTGCGTTAAAATCACCTAGAAGGCATACATGTTCATACCCTATCTCTATGATTTTTGATACAATTTCTTGTAAAACTCTTGTTGCTTATTGTTTGGCACATATACCCCAATTAATAATATCTTTTTTTCCCCATGTAATTTCTATCATTAGAAGCCTCCCTTCATTGTCTGTATATATTAATTTCCCTTTAAGATCATCTTTGCAGTAAATTGCTATTCCCCCATTTTTGTTCTGGCAACGTAGCAAATACTTCTCCTAATTTTGGACATGTCAAGATTTTTTGATGATTTTTCTTAATATGAATTTCCTGTAGACAAATGATATCTAATTTAAGCTTGTGTAGTTTTGTAAATGTTTGTTTTCTTTTCTTTATTGTGTTTATTCAATTTATATTGATCAATATTAGTTTCAGTTCCATTTCCATCACCTATATTTCGGATTGGTATTTCTTGTTTGTCTTAATTCTTTACTCTCTTTCAGTTATTTTTTCTCTATTCTTTCCTTTTCTGGTGTTCTCTCTTTCTGTGTCTGTTCTTTTTCTTTATATAGATCTTCCTGGCTTCTGCTATCACTTTCTTCCTCACTAGGTTGTTCACTACTCAATACAAAACGAATGTCGTGAAAGTCTTGTGCCTCTTGTAGATTCTCTATTTTTACCTTCCTTTCCTACCATGTCAACATAATGCCTTCGGGTATTAACCATCTGTGTGGAATCTTTACTTTTCTTAATTGTGTGTTAGAAATTGATAGTATCTTCTCTGTTCCCTAATTCTCCTTGGTACCTGTTTGAGCACTATTATTTCCCTTCCTTAAATGTTACCGGTTCCTCTCTCATCTTCCTATATATTTCCTCTTTCATAGATTTTTTGCAGAGCCGCATGTGAACCTCCTTTGGCAAATTATCATGTCTTGCATAATTTGTGTATACTCTGTAGACTATGTCTATATTATTTATTATTTCTCTTTTGTCACAACTTAACACCTCCACAAAAATACCAGCTATTAATTCTCCTAGTTGTTCCTCCTTTTCTTCAACAATGTTTTGTAGTCTTATAAAGTAGGCTGCATAGTCCATCTCCAGCTGTATAATTTCTTCCTATGCATTTCGGTTGAAGTTTATCTGTTTTAGCACTGAGCTTTCTATTTTTTCCTCTATCTTCTCTTTTTTCTCCACCTTCTGGATCCTTCCTTCATTTTTCTTTATTGTAATTTAAATGTTCTCTATTTTATCACTCATTTCTCGAATATCCATCTTCAATTCTTCTTGATTTTTATCCATTTTTTCTTGCATTGCCATCAAGATGTTTTGAATGGTTTGTAAATTTGTTTTTTCCGTCATATTTTTGGCTGTTTTTTGCCCAGAGATTTGAGATGATACTGACAAAGCAATGCTGGTAGTTTTCTTCCCTGCTTTTGTTGCACTAGAAGATGTGAACATATCTGATATACAGAATAGGTTTGCCAACCAATGCATATACTTGTTTCCCTCTCTGGTCTTTTATTTCTTATTTATTACATAATCCTTAATTAAATAAATACTTAATTTTAATTGATTAGTTGGTTAATTAATTAAACAGAATTAAGTTAAATTATATCAGTGTTGTTGTATATTATTAAGTAATAAATTTATTAATTCTATATAGAGAGTAGAAGAGAAAAAGAGAGAAGAGAGGGAGAAAAAAGCCCCCCCCCAAAAAAGAGAGAAAAAATGGAAAAAAAGGGGGGGGGGAGATAGTTCTTATGTTCTATATCTTCTTTTAATATTATGACAATGTATCAAATAACACTTATTCCTATTAATTACCTTATTCTTTATTAATTTATTCTCCTATAATGCTATATATTTTAAGTTTCTGTGGAAAGGATATCTTTTTTCTGTTATTTAGTATTCTCTTTCCCACTTATTTTCTTCTTTCTGCCAATATGTAAAGTCTTCTTTTGACCTTTCCTAGTTTGTCTACATGTATTTTAATTCGATTTCACAATTAGTTCAGTAACAATATTTTCTTCCCGGTGTTCTCTTGAATAATGCTGGAATCACTATAATATAGATCGTCTCTAAATATTCTATATTTGTCACCCTGATCTTTACAGAGTTTAAAATCTGCCTGTTACTTTCTAGCTCCTCTTCTCTATCCATTCATTCTTCACTTACTGCTTCTCCTTCCCTTACAGAGTCCACTCCTTGTTCTTTTCACTCTTTCTTCCTACACTCTCGGCTTCACTTTCTTTTCCTCAATCACCAGGTCTCTCAGTTCCATTCCATTTCTCTCCCCCTGTCTGATCACCTCAATTATGTAGTGTAGTTTAGAATCTCTGCCGCTCACCCACTTAGATCTCCATTTTGTATATTCTGGCTCAGCTCCAGTCTTTCCCACTGATTGCCATCCGAGCTTACCAGCTATCAAGTCTTGCCCCTTTTTGATAGCCTTGTCTTTCTTCCTCCACCTCTCTTCAACTTCACTTTCACTCACTTTCCAACTGTTACTTTCCACCCATTTTCAAAATCATGTTAGTGGGCACTTGCCAAGTATCTCGTCTTGTAATTTCCATCTCCTGTTCACTCAGTCTTTTGTAGTCCTGCTCCATTTATCTTCCCTCGCCGCTGTCACCAATTTATGGAGTTTCCCACCTCTTTCTTCTATTTGGGGATATTTTCTTCTCTTTCTATCCCATTCTAGAAATTGGAATTATATACTTGAATCAACACAGTACCATCTTCTCCTTGCTTCCTTCTACTGTGGTGAGTCATGGCGCTGGGACTCCCATATCGGTCATCTTCTCCTTTCACCGGCACCCCAAGTGGAATCCTCTACTTCCAGCAGGAATTGCGTTTCCCTCATGTACCCAAGGTAACCCCGCTTCTTTACCAATCTCTATGGGATTGGCCCAATTTAGCTGCACGATAAAGAAAAAAATTGAGAGTGGAAAGTGTCAGCTCACTTTCTTCACTCCTCTAGCCTTAACATCACCAGAAACTCCAATCCCTGTAAGTTGTCATCTTATAACATCAGTGGACAGTGCTTTCCTTAGGTGCATTATTAAATAATAGAAACAACAACATCATGTGCCTAACCTAATAGATCCATGCAACTCATTTGACCTACAATTCAATTATGTATTTTCAATAGAACAAAAAGAGCTATAGTATAGAAAGAAAATACTAATAGATTAGGGAGATTTGGTAATCATCTGCTTGAGGAGTTAGCATAGCATATATAACTATAGTGTGCTAAATTGACTTTAAAATTACAGAAACATGGAAGTGTCCTTTCTAGGACTAGTATGTAGAAAGGCAAGGAACTGTAGGCAATTGTGAACTAAACAGGATATCAAACAGAATGAAGTAAACATGTAAAATATAATATCTGCTGTCCTTGAGCTGACAGATACTCTAGAGAAAGTTGACCAGCTGCAAAATATAATTGTAAAGTTTAACATTCCAGATAGCAACATTTTTTAAATTGCCATTTTCTTATTTTCAGAAAAAATAAATAGAAATCATGTCTTTGGCAAAATTTCCTGTGGCTTTAGGAAAAATATTCACATTGACAATATTTATTTTTAAGAATTAACTCCCCATGCAGTTTTTGCCTTTTCTGATCTTTGGCATTTTCTTTCTTTGGGAAAAACAAAGAATATGTGGCAACTGGTTCAGTTAACCCTGGATTCTAGCAGAAGCAAATTTTAATCCTACTTCAACTGTTCTTTGTACCACTGTCCTATTCCTCAGCTTTGTTCATGTGTTCACAAGAGTCTCAAAAATGCATGTGGGTCATTATAGGTGGCAGAGACAGCCGGTGTTTCCAATATAACTTCTTTCATTTCTTTTTGTTATTTAGTGCCTTAGGATACGTCCTCCAGTTAATTGCTTAATACAAAGTACAGTAGTCTTCTCCAGATGCATTGCAATTACAATCCCCATAATCCCTAAACTCTATGGCCACTGCTGTTCTAAAATCCCATTCATTTTTCCTTTACCATGTTTTTGCTATTGGGTTTTTGCTATTGCTATTGTTTTTTGACAGGTTCTTGGTGCTGTCTGAGCTTGGTTGTTTTCTTGCAGATGTTTTATTACCAAAATAGGTAACATTATCAGTGTACTGATGGATGTCACCTAGTTCGGGTAATGAATATCTGCAAGAAAACAACCAAGCTTAGAGAGTACCAAGGATCCTTCATGTCAACCCTGAGCTACAAATATTCTCCTTTCTTTGGTGTTTGTTTGTTTGTTTGTTTGGCACTGAGAAACAATTCTGCATATGAACCTAGGTTCAAATCTCAAACAGTGAATCATCTTATTCAACAAGCAAGGTGGTCACATGTCAAATATAAAATGCAGCTTCTTTTATTGAATTTGGAAAGAAGAAATGTGTGAAAAGCATATACACTGAGAAAAAAAGAAAATGAAAGAATACATTTTTAGATAATTTAGTAGTGTATTCCACCATCAGTTAAATGGCATTGCACTAACGCTCTGTATCCATATTGCTGTTTCAAGCGCTTTTTTTTTGTCATCACAGGCAGCAAAATGTTGCTGAGGCAGCTAAGAGAATGGCACTATATAAAATAAAGAATTTTCCACAATTGTGCTTCCGGTTCGGCCGAAAGCTTCCTCGTTTTTACAAGACATTACAACATGTTGTTATAATATGGTTTTCTCCTGTAGCGTAGATTGTCACAAAATATGTTTTGAATTTGTCCCCAAATAGCACAAAACCCTCAAAGACCTACCACAGACATGGAAGATGCAACTTTTCTTTAAAGTCAATGCTCCATTTTCGCCTCCCACAGGATATGAGTAACTTTTATTGAAATCATGAGGCAGTTTATTATTCACATCTTGTGGTAAGGGAATGCATACCTTACAGTTACATTTCTCTCATTTAGCAAGATCCATTTATAGAATTTACCTCCATTAAAAGACAAGCTCAGGATCCAGAAGAATCTTGGCAAACTTGAACAATGGGCCCAACCCAGCGAAAGGAAATGTGTGTGGAGAAAAGCACGGTTTTATACTTAGGCAGGAAAAAACCAAGGGCACAAGTACAGATTAGGTGAAAAAAACAGGAACTATTGGAGGACCTTGGAGTCCTAGTGGACATAATTAAAAAGAAACTTAATTAATTAATTAATTTAAGAATTAATTATTATTATAATTTTAATAATTAAGAATTATTAAAAATAAGGAGAAACTTCTTAATGGTGAGAACAATTAACCAGTGGAACAGCTTTTCTTCAGAAATTGTGAGTGCTTTACCTCTGGAAATCTTTTAAGAAGAAACCGTACAGCCACTTGTAGGGTCTCCTGCTTGAGTGGGGGTGGAGAACGGAATAGAATATCTCCAAGGTTTTTCCAGCTCTAGTCTGACTAAAAATACCCTATTTCTGGGGTTTATTTATAACTACAGTATGATGATAAAATATAGTCAGAGCTTTAAATTCTAACAGACAGCTTCCATCAATCTATCTTCCTCAGATTTCCAGAAAAAGGCAGCTTCTTCTCTCTTAAAAAAATACACATTCTCAAAAAAGAAATAAAAATAAGCCATTTCCTCCAATCCACTCCTAACCTTCTAGTGTTGGTTATTTGCAATTTCTTTGACAGAAAAATCACCTGCTATTTGCAAGATGTTCAGGCTTGGTTAAGTTTCTCCTTTTCAAACCTTCCTAATTTGCAGTCTCTCTCTCTCTCTCTCTTTCTCTCTCTCTCTTTCTATGTATATGTGTGTTTGAGAAGAAACATAGCAAGATATAGACAAGGTAAGAAAAAAGACAGATACTACCAGTTTCAAAAGAAGACAGACATTCCTTAAAATAATTTGGAGGCAAATTGTATCACTTCAGGTATGGTCTAGACCAGGAAATTAACATCAGCAGATGTATGAACTTCAACTTTCCCAGGCAAAAGTCTAGACCACAAAAAAAAAAAATGATATGCAAAGAGTAAAGAATCATTGGGGCAGTTAAGCATGCATTATCCAGGTGTAATCCCATTCTCACTGCCAAGATCTTCATAGTACACACAAGCTATACCTTTAATCCAACAGGAATATATTTACAACATTCTTAAACTATCCCAATTTTTTTTCATTTTATGATATGAAGAGAACCAAAATGATAATGTTGGAATAATGCAGATATTTAAATACCTGTTGTAGCTCATGCAACCTGAGTGAAGAAGAAGAAACTCTAGAATTACTCTAGAACTATTGCAAGAAACAAATCTCAGCACTAGTAGGATAGAGGCATATACGTTTGAGACCTGAACGCCACACGATGAGGTGAGCTCCAGCTCCTGCCAGCCTAGCAGTTCAAAAGCATGCAAATGCAAGTAGATAGATAGGTACCACTTCAATGAAAAGTAACAGGGCTCCGTGATCTCATCCTGGTCATATGTTGTGGGATTGTTTTTGGACAACCCTGGTTCAATGGCCTGGAAATAGAAATGAGCACTGCCCCATATAGTTGGCAACGACTAGTGGAGTAAAATCCACAGCAGGGACTCTTTTACCTTTATCTATATCCAAAATGGCCCGTTGCACACTGGGGCCCACATAATGGGGCACACTTCAGTATATTACTGAGAATGGCTCCTATATATAGTATTAAAAATTCTGAGTTTCTGTCTGTGATTGTGTACATACACTGTACTTTTGGAGGTAGACCAAGTTGTGGTAGGAGCAGGCAATTAAAGCAATACACTCTTATTTTGAAAAGAAAAATGAAAAGTTAAGAAAAGTTAAAGAAAAGTTCTCAAAAGTTCTCAACTCAAGACATCAGCTTAGGCTACAATGCAGAATTGCACCCAGACTATATATCTATATCTATATCTATATCTATATCTATATCTATATCTATATCTATATCTATATCTATCTATATCTATATCTATATCTATATCTATATCTATATCTATATCTATATCTATATCTATATCTATATCTAT
>JANHGC010009275.1:41711-56287 GCA_027560395.1 Boaedon fuliginosus
CAACCCCCTTCTCCAGCATGAGACCTTATGTCATATGGGTTATTTTGGTGCCTGGCCATGCCCACAAACATGGCCACACCCACCCAATCAACCATGACCAACAAGCCATGCCCACCAAGCCACACCCACAGAACCGGTAGTAAAAAAATTTGAATCCCACCACTGAGTTCTGTTATTAATTGTAACAAAATAATAACAAGAGCATTTTAAGCTGTATGTATTAAAATTCCCCATTTCTCTTTCTCTCCTCCTCTACTTCTCTCTCTTCCTCCTCCCAATACACACAGACACAGACACAGAAATTTTCCATATTTGTCTTTATATAGTTGTGAATATTGATAACTTTATATTGTTTCAATGCAGTGATGTTTATACAATAACAATTAAAGATTACTAACATTCTATTTAGATCATTTAAGAGTGTTGAAAATAAAAAAGAGAAAAAGCATCAACTAATTGCAATTTAGGATATCAATATTACAAGCATTACCGGTAAATGATTTGACTTTTTCATCTAAAGTTGAGTATTAGTGAAAAAAGAGCTACAAATTGCATTATACTATTTGTTTATATTAAAGGTTTTGATATTGTTGGTGACTGAATATTAAATATCCATTGTACCGTATGTGTCAGTGTGAGAGTAAAATAAAAGTAAATAAGTGAAGTAAATTTAAGGTTTAAAATATCAGAAAAAAATAAAATTAAATGAAGAAAATTAAAGAAAATTACTGGGTTTTTGACTTCCTTCTTTTTATGCATCTGCTAATTTACAATATTTATAGACATTTAGGCCCCTTTAGAAACCAGACTTCAAGTGATTATATTGGCTATGCTTATAATAAATGTTTTACAGGTTTTCAGGCCATATCTGAAGAGACCCAAAATGTCAAATCTAATTAAGGCCTTAATAAATGCACAAGAAGCAGAGCTCAGTGAGCCAAATAAAGCTACCTAAATCTCCATTCAAAAGGTTCACCTGTTTGCTGTGCATGTAGAGGCATAAAAGTAGCTATTCACAACTTTTAACACTGTATTGTATTGTATTGTTCAAGTAAAGATCCTTATATGATAGGATTACTGGTTTCAGGCAGGTTACAATAAACTGCAGTAGATGAGGCTGAAAAGCTGTAGTTTGAAGAAAGTGAACATGGCAAAATACAGCAGTCAGAGAATCAGTTCCATATACGTGATATAGTTTGACACTGAGTTATATCAAAATTATAGTGGCATTAAATAAATAATATATGTTTGTTTTTTGATTTGTATCCTGCCTGTCCCTGATGAGTTTAAAGCATTCTGCGTGAAGATCTCCCTATATTTTTATGCCCGAAATTCCATGAGCTGAGAAAGAGTGAATGGTTAGAAATCAGACAGTGAGTTTCCATGATTAAAAATAGACTTGAACCTGGAAGTTCTTAGTCCAAGACAAAGCTCACATAAATAAAGTATTTGGTCAGACTAAGGGGTGGGAGAACAGAAAACGTCTGCTTAATTAGGATTTTATTACCACCATTGCCACAAGAAAAAATGGAACTTTGGAAAATGGACAAGGTATTTTTGCTCTAGCAATGGACTCTCAGTAGTGGGGTCATGGTGATGTTCCTTAGTGCCCTGATGATGTTACCTAGTTTAGTAATGAAACAAGAAAACAGCCAAGCTCAGAGAGCACCAAGGACTATACAGCTCAATCCTGAGTACAAATATTGTCTTCTATCGGTACCCTTTCTAATCTCAAATCATCTGTTTTGCAAGACAACTCAAGTGTTGTTGCTGCTTTTGCACATGTTGCTACCGTTTTTTCAGAGTCCCCAAAGAGCTTCAGCAGCAGCAGCAACAACAGCATTTTCAGGGAAAACAGCTTGCGCCCTTTCCACCTCTTTTGCTAAACAGATGTTTTGATAATTTACAGTTTGGATTTCAGAACTCCATTTTATATGCATCGACCTAATTCTCTTCATGCTGCTGATAGCTGGATTTTGCAACAATTTAGTGAACCGTTCCTGTTGTGCTGCCAAGTTCTACTGAATCAAATGTGTGACTCTAGTGTAAAGTATTAATATTATCTGTAAATATGTATAAAGAAAGAGAGTTTAACAAGTGGTCCGAGATTCCTTTCCCTACTTGATTGTGATCTGAAATCTTTGTTCGGGATTCATTCTTTCCAAGGTCAAGCAAATGTATAATTTTAAAAGGAAGAGATCCTTTTACCATTTGCTGTTCAACCTGACAAGTGTGCAGACTGAGAAGACTGGGACATTGCTATTTCTGTGTCATTTTAACAAATTCTGCTTGGTTTAAAGACGTCAAAGGGGTTTCAGTTTTATTTTATTTTTTTGCTATTTTCATGCTTGTTCTAATATTAAAGGGAAAAGGTTTGACTCTTTGCGCTACAGTAGTTTAATTTATTTTTTGCTGCAACAAATATGGTTACATCTCTGGATACTATTTATTTATGTGGTTGTTTAATACTACTATAATCTCTCTTAGCATTTTACTATAAAAGCATTAAAACCCCCCCGAGAGTAGACGAAGGTGTGAAGAAGGGGCTGAGTTTAGAGTCCTTGCACAGCAGAAGGTGGCACAGACCTTACCTCCCCCAGAATCCCTGAAGCCTTATCTGACTGTTCCCAAGAAAACGTAGTCAGTCCACTAAGACTCTTGCAAATAGGCATTGCAACAATAAACAAGTAATTTGGTAATTTCACAGTGTGGGTTTACACACTGACATTTATGGTGCAATCTTTAGCCATTAGGATTCTGGGTTTTAAAGACTGTTTTAGAATTCCACAAAATGTTGGCGGTCCTCACCTTGGCAGTGAACACATTGGAGAGAACTGGGCAGTTGCAGAGAAGGCTTACCTGCCATGAGATGACTTGGTGATATGGTAATTTGTCAGCAAACAAATTGTTCCTCAAACAATCTCAATGTGATAAGAAGGAAATCATATTGAAAAAAAAGATGTTCTACTTCTCTGAACCATATTTTGGACTAGGCTAGTACAATTTCTGGAGTATTTGCCAATATGTACATATTTTCATTGAAAATTCAACGAATAAAGCTTGTGCATGAAGATTGGAGAAATGTGTATAATGTCTTTGGTGCTATTTTATTCAGGACCTATATAAATTAATTTCAAGAAATAATAGTATAGCAATATTTATCATACAGGCAATTTATTCAAAGATAGCAGTAGTAAAAGGAATTAGACTTATATACCATTTCACAGTGCTTCACAGCCCTCTCTAAGTGGTTTACAGTGTCACCATATTACCCCCAACAATCTGGGTCTCAATATTCCAAAATTTTCCGAACTGAAAAAATATTTTTTTTTAGTTTAGGTAAATTTCTATATACTAATTTTGGCCCCCTAGTTAATGAATAAAATGTTTGGCTTAAACAGGTCTAATAATGATAAGAAGTTATTTATGCATACAGAATGAAATGAACTCAGGGAAGTAAAAAATTCTTCCATTATTTTTCAAAACTGGCCGAATTGGCTGTTCCTTCAGTATTAATAAACAGCAGCTTTTATTTATTTATTTATTTATTAGATTTATACCCCGCCTCTCTTCACCTCTTATGGGGGAACTCGAGGCGGCGATGGTTTGCATTGGTTCTAGAAAAGAAGCAATAAAAAATATTGATTTCAGTCAATTGACGATCACACTTTGTTATGATACCATGACCCCAGATAGTTTATTAGAAACATTTCTTAAAATGGGCATTTTCATCTTCAAGTGTTAGCCTTGTTTTTCAAAAAAGGCCGACGAGGGGAGCTGTTTCTCCAAATGATAACATGATTACACCCTTTCCTCAGAAGCTTTTTGAAAAATCAGCTAGTGTGATGTTGCACTTAATTTAAATTCCGAGAAAATATCAGCAAGGTATACAAATGGTAGTAATTTTTTAAAGTTGATTCTTCAATGGGGTTGTTGTTATTATTGCTGTTATTGCTTTTAAGTTGCCTGGTGAATTAGCTCCTAGGATATGGGTAATTGAACCTCATATAAAAATCAATGGATTGAAGAACATAGCCATTTCTTCATGCTGTTTTTTAAATAGGAACATTATGCTTTAGCTAGTACAGCTTTTCAGATAAACTTTATTTGCACCCAATAATCATCCAGAGCAGCATTTGTGCATGCTGTATTTGTACAGATCCATTTCTATGTTTGTTCCAGAACTGAGATGGTTGCATAGAGTTTCTGGGAACTTGACCTAACCAACTTCATCACCAAGCAGAAGCAACCAACAACTAGGCTTAATGTGTAAGGTTACATTTGTATTGGTGCTCACACCCGTCTATGGTACATTGGTATTAAATCAAAAACAATTAGCAAAGGCTCACTAATAAAGTACACAATTTCATGAGCCAGAAAGGAAAACATTGTTGGCTTTCATCAAAATCGAATTGAGCTTCTGAACTGAGGTTAACAGTAAAAACATAAAGTTATCCCAAGATTTTATCCTGAGGCTTCTGTGGGGGTTGGGGGCTGCTTTCATAATGAATATTTTAACAGCCATGTTTGCTGTGCTCTTAAAGAATGTGACAGTGGGAGAGAACATGGAAGATGCTTTGTAATCATCACAAGCCTTTAGAATAATTTTTAAACGTGCATGCCATGAAACAGCTCCTCTGACTGGGAGAATTATGAATATTAAAGCAGAGTGGTTTCCAAAATGCTTAGTGGGATGGGTCACATTTGATGTAGCAGATAAATTTGGGTGTATAATTGTGAAGGGATTGTAGTCTCAAAATAGTTGTCTTCTGAAGCAAGTATAAATACTTGGGCTGTTTCAGGTCTGTATCTGATAATCATCAATAGAAATTCAAAGGAAAATAGATAGACTCCTAGATTCTAGGGCAGCCTTTTCTTGCTTAGCATCCTCCAAGGTCTACAACTCCAACTTTGTGAAATAACAAACATCCTTGTCTCCTTTGTGGCTGTGAGACCTTTGTTTTGAGAAAGAGTTGAGGCTAACACAAATCTTCAATCTGGCAGTGGCAGACTAAGCCAACTGTGTTGTGATAGTTCAGTCAAGAGAGAGTATTGGTGATTCTCTTCCTTCCTTGGGGGTCATTTTTATTTGATGTTAGTTAGAAGTGAGAGATCACTCCTTCAGCTCCATCTTAGTAGATTTGAGCTTCTCTGCTCTTTTATTCAACACCTATATGAAATTGCCGTGTGAGAGCACTCTATTTGTGGCTTGAAGGCCACTTTATCCAGAAACTTCATTTGCTCAATAATGCAATGCTGTGAGCAGTGGTGGGCCTGTCTAATAGCCATTCCTGCTTCAAGAGCTACACTGGTTGCCAGTTTACTTCTGGGTGTCAGGCAAAGAGCTTACTTGAAGGACTAATTATTTCCCATATTATCAGCTTGACAGTTCAACATGACAGAATTTGTGTGCTCTCAGTTCCTTCAATCAAGCAGTGCCATCTATTGGCAGCCAAAGAGCCTTGGTGGTGCAGTGGTTAAATGCAGCACTGCAGTCTCTGTTGACTTGTTCAGCAGGTTGTCAGACCGAATCCCAGAAGGCTCAAGGTTGACTCAGTCTTCCATCCTTTCTAAGGTCGGTGAAATGAGGATCCAGATTGTTGAGGACAATAAGCTGACTCTGTAACTGCTTGGGGAGTGTTGTAAAGCTCTGATAAGCAGTATATAAAATCTGAGTGCTATTGCTATCTATGTTGTAAGATACCCAGAGTCCTTCAGGAGTTGGGCAGCATAAAAATGTAATAAATAAATAATAAATATGAGCTCAACCAGCACTGAAGTGTTCTCTGCAAATAAGTGTCTATGGAGTCTATTCTCGGTCATCCAGGTCATGGTTGTTCCAAAAGTGCTTTTTCAAGAGGCTCTCCATCCCATAAAAGAATATCTTTTATTTATTTTGGTCACTGCCAAATTCCTGCATTGGTAGTTGTTGAGGATAGGATTTGTTAGGGCATTTGGTCATGAAATTAAGGCACAAATTGCAGTGCATGCATGTCTATTACTGTCTCCCATGACCTCTTGACTCTGGGTAGCCTTTCCAACATATTAAGTATTCAACCTGCTTCCTTCTGCACCTCGAGTCTAGCACCTTTTGCACCTTATATTGTTCCTCTTTATTTACTAGTGTGTCTTGGGAGATATTGCTGGGAAGCATTGAGGCAGGGAAGGACTCTTTCACTAGCAAATACTGATGGATGAACCTTCATTGATATTGGCAATTGCAATCAGAATACTATTGGGTTTATTGGCTTAATCATTGGAAAAGGATCTATAAATGTTGAGTCTAATTTCTTGGAAGGTGTCAAAAAAGTAGAAAACCACACCAAATCCCCTTCTGTAATTCTATTTCACTCTTGTCTGCATTCTCTGTTTTGCACACAGCCTTTGCTAATTTTAATTGTTCCTTTAAGAGGCTTTGGGCCCCTTGAGTAGAAAATCTGTGGCATGAGGGAGTGGTACCTTTTGCCTGGTTGGTAGTAAGACCCATGGGTAGAATCCATAAGTTTTCTGGAATACAGACCTACAGACAGAGAAGTGTGCTGTACTGTTGTAGGCAAATTCAGCAAGAAGTGTGAGATCAGTCCAATTGTCTTGCTGGTATAATATACAGCATCTCCAATATTGCTGCAACAGTTGGCTATCTTTCTCAGATTCTCTGTTAGTTTCTGGATGATGCGAGGAAGAATGGATTTTAATAAATGTAAGGGATCCTTCCAAAATTTGGAAGTGAAGATCTGAGATCACATCTTGTTTTATCAATCCTTGATATCTAAAGAAAAAATTCCCAAAATAGTTGAGCTCTTTCTGAACTTCCATTGGAAGTCCTTTCCAAAGGAAAATAAATGAGGCAATTTGTAAGTAAATCTACTACAATCAGGAAAGATTGGTGATAAAACCTAAAAACCAGTGTCCCAGGATTGTGATGGAATCTGTAGCAGCTACAAGAACCCAGTTGGGTAAATGCCATGGACATCCATGGAATTTTGTGCAGTGCCTGATTTAACAGATTACATCAATCAACATATCTCTGCTCCAAACTCTTGGAGTCCTCTTGGACAAGTTCTCCTTCTTTTCCTTAAGCCATACCAACTTTCTCCTTTTGTCTACTTGCCACACACACATGGATGCTGAGAGCAGGGAAGCCACAGTGATAGCAAAAAAGAAATACTATCTGGCTGTGAATACTGGCTGAGTCCCTAGACAGACATGGGTCTTGTGAGATATTCAATGAGGCTGACTTCTGACATTATCCATGTATAACACCAAGGCCAAGGAGAAGAGAAAAGGGGCCAGGCACATCCACTCATCCACTTACCAAGCAGCAATGTGTTCTACAAAGTCCTTTGGTCTGCGGTAAGAGGCATCAGCAGTAGGCGTCTTCACTGAGGCTTCAAATTTACATTTGGCAGAATCCTCATTGGCAAATGTTAACACAGTCCTGTTTATACAATCATTTATGCTGATGCATTCAGGGCTAAACTAGAGGCTTGAATGAGAGCCAATACTTCCAAAGCAAAGGCAGTGACTTAACACTCTTTTCTGCTGGCATAAACAATTATGTGAACAATAGCAGAATTATTATTTTGCATATAGACTGTAGCTGGTCCTGTCACTTCCAAAGTGTAAAATATTTGGGGGATGAGTTAGGAGAGCAATTTATAATTTGGGGAAGAGAATGGGGGCATCTTACTCTCCTTTCCCTTCCTGCTTCTTAAATGTTAAACCTTACTCAAGTACAGGTTTAAAAATCTACAGTCTTGCTTGAGTGACAGAAAGAGGAGAATCCCGGAAACCCTCTCTAGAATTTTTAAATAAAATTTAATGACAATCTGTACCATCAAACATATCCTAGATCATCATAAGATACACAATTACCCAGCTTGCATCAACAGAATATATTTCAGAACCTTTTAATAAATCAATTAAATGGTTTATTCACTCAACAATAGTCAGAATTTCTCCCCTCCTCCCACCGTAATAGGATCATGTGCGAATACCTGATGGGGTTGCTCTTTAATTCAGGTTTCAGCTCCAGAAATGCTGCCTTCCTTGCTGGATTCTTTGAGCCATGAGCTTCCAACAAGTTTATTTTCTGCCTGTGTAAACTCAGCCCTCCTTATAGTGTGTAAACTGAGCCCTGGAGAAGCTGAAAAACAAACAAGGCTTTGGTTCAGAGTTAGTGGTAAAGCTTCATTACCGATGGTGCAAAGCCAGGTGGGCTGCTTAAACTGGTAGGAATGGAAGGTGAATCCCTTTGGTAAATGCCCATTCATGGAATTAAAAAAAAATTAAGTTGGTCAGAAAGTTGATGCGTTGCCACAGGCTTGCACTACTCCAGTCCTGAACTTCTTTCTTCCTCCAAATAATTCTTGCTTAGCACTTGCTGTACAGGTCTGTGACCTTTTCTTTCCTCCAAACTTTTCTTTTACGAGTTTATTTTGGCTGCTCCTAGGCATTCATAAAATTCCTAGGGAGCTGGAGGTCTTAAGCAAGGCTTGTAAAAGCAAAGGGAAAAGGGGGAGGGGGGCTGGGGAGAGTGGGTTTTCCATTACCATGTTGTAGCCTCCCTAATGAGAGCCTTACACCTTTCAAATCTTTTCTGAAGCACCGAGCCTCTGAAAAAGAAGGGGGACTGCATGTAAATCTCCTGAAATGGCCTCTAATTCTCACTCTGTGTCGTTAGTGCAGACTTATTCTATAGGCGGAGAAGGCTCTCCCTTGTCAGTCATTCTTCTGCAGCTTTTGGTCTTCTCAGCAGGTCAACAGAGTTGGTGAACAGCTCAGAAAGCGCAGGGCATCTGAAACAAATTAGATCTGTTATAGCCACCCAGAGACCGATGATGGATGGAGGTCTGTATTTACAGCAAAACTAATTGGCAACATACACAGACATTCCCCCCACCCTTTCCGAAAAAAAAGTATATTATTTTGCCAGACTTCAGAGCCACTGGGACAGTTTTATAATTGTAGAACATTACACTGCTTGAGATTTAAAAGAAAAAAGAAAATGAACAGTGAAAGTTTTCAATCTAATAAAAGCATTTGACTGGAGAGTTAGAAGTAACAGGGAGCAAAGAGGCCGAACTGGAAATACTGTAAGTTCTGTTCCATGTTCTTTTCTTGGCAAAAAACAAAAACACAACCCAGCTCCAATTATAAAACAGTTCAAAAATGCTTCCTAAAAGTTCTTCCATCCTTCTCAGTTAGAGAAGTGGGAGGGCTTTCTTTATTTGTTTTGTTTTTTCCCCCTAAAATAGTTTAGACAGAGAAATCACGAAAGCCACTGTGGTGTAGTGAATAGGATGTTGGACCATCCCTGAGGCAGTCCAGGAAGTTAACTGCTGTCAGCTATGGAACTATAGTAACTTTGGGCCAGTTGCCCTTTCAACCAGCCTGCCTCATAGGACTGTTGTAGTGAAAAATAGGAGGGGATTTTTTTTTTACTTATTTAATTTATTTATAACTCATCTTTATTATTTTTTTATAAATAAAATCAAAGTGGTGATCATATATAACATTCCTTCTTCCATCTATTTTCCCCACACAACAATCCTATGAGGTGTGTGGGGGAAGCCAGAAGTGAGAGTGATTGGCCCAAAGTCACTCAATTGGCTTTCATGCCTAAGGCAGGACTAGAACTAACAATTTTCTGATATCTAGGACCTTAACCACTAGACAAATTTGGCTTGACATTAATTATTGATTTAATCAATATAATAGCCAATGTATAGGCCACCCATCACATATACATGATTCTGCTAGATGCTAGAGGTGTGGCTTTGTGTTCCAATGTGAAATATGGGTTGCAAATTTTATATATTTTATAATAAAATAAAGTATAGGGAAAGGAAGCAATGATACTGTAGTTGTTGAAAATATAATTTAACATAATTTGTACATAGCACTTATAGGCCACTGAATTTATGCCCAGCAAAATAAATAAAATAAGACATAGAAGCAGAGACTAATAACAGCTTTTTATGGGCCAGTAATGGGTTAGATACAATTAACAAATACAAAGAGTGCCACTATGACTTGTGAATTGCTAGGTTTGTCTGTCAGAAGAATTGAAAGGACAGGAAAGTTATAATGAATCAACACCACTCAAACATATTGCATTGGACAATGCTTGTGGCACATTTATGCACCATATGGTAAACAGAATTAAATTGTGAACAGGTTAGAAAGTGAATGCAGGAAGAAACGCACCCTGAGGAAGAGTGCCCAACTGATTACACTCTGCCATTTTGGCTTAATGTCTTACAAGGAACAACGAAATATAGAGTGCTATCAAGTTCCTTCTGTGTTCAGTAACAGCCATCACTATTTTATTACAGCATTCATAGAGTAATTGATAACATTGCCACATAATTTTTACGTATGTCCTTGAAACTTCTCCTATTTTGTTTCTCCCCCCCCAAAGTTTAGTAAATCTGTACTATTCTTTCTTTAACTTTATAGAATAATATTACTACTGAAACAGTTACTCTTAAATCATTTAAATACAAGCCACTCTTGCTTATGGTTTTTGTTTGCTTCTTTAAAGATAACTCTGAATATCTTCCATTTCCTCCCTCTGGAAAGCCCTGTAGCAGGGACAGATAGATAGAGTGAAAACTGAAAGTCTTCAGTCATAGACAAAATATTACTGTATATACTACAGGTCATACTTAAATCACCCCTTTGCTGATTTGACCAGACAAGGCTCTGGAGCCTGCCTGATTTTATGGAATTTCCCTTTACTGCTTTTATTTCAATGGAAGCGAATAAGGTATGACCATTTAAATGACCTCCAACAAAGCTTCATATAATCCAGTATAAATTTAAACATGACTAAAAATGGTTCAGACATTTAGATAAGAACCACAAGCTAAATAAATAATTGAAGGATCAAATGATGAGCCATGCGTAAATGAATCTGCTATGAGATTAGCATTTCAGATACTTCCAGAACAGATATGGCAGACTTGATAAAGTTTAGCAACCAATTAATTATCCAGGCCAATTAAATCCCTCTGTATCTCTCTATCGCTTGTGATTCTAAAACAGAGTGTAAATGCATAAATTGTGTTACAGTCTGGATTGCAGAGTGTAAATTGCACACACCAAGCATAGGTTTATTGTTCAATAAAAAAAGAGAGAGAGATACAAATATCCACAAAAATAAATTACTTGGTTAAAGTATCAGGCTAGAAAGTGGAAGACTGAATTCTAGTCATGCCTTAGTCATGAAAGTAGCTGGGTGACCTTGGGCTAATCACTTTCTTTCAGCCCAACTTACCTCACAGGGCTGTTGTGGGAAAAGTGGAAAAGGAAAGTGTGTTATTTGTAAAAAAAATTAAAAAGGTGGGATATAAATATGTATTAAGTATTTATTCAAGAAAACATAGTAAACATAAAAAATAGCAAAAACACCATGATAATTTAAAACATAAAAAATATGTCTGTCTTTCATCCTGAATTTATAATTCAAAAATGGATAAATAATGACTTTTTGTATATATAAATCTATTTTTTGAATTCTCTTGATCACTAATAAGACTACTTAATTTACTTTAAAAAGATTTATAGGGATACTTTCAGTATGAGAGCTTAATTATTGTTTTGAATAACATGTGAGAGAGATGGGCAGTTAAGAAGTGAGAAATAAAACAAAAAAACAAATATTTGCTGATTCATTCTTGTCAGCATGAATCAGTCTTATGCAGAATGCAATCATCATACATGCAAGGACCCTTTGAATAATCCCAGCAACACAAACGTTTCTACAGAATTTAGAACATAAATTCCAAAGTAAAATCCCTGCTTATGTGTTAGGGTTAATGCTATTCTTGCTTTTTTGATTAATCTCTCTCTAGGTTTTTTTTTTCCTGGATCTGGGAAACTGTGTCTTGTATAAACAGCTATCAGAAAGCACTGGAGTATGTGAACACTTAGTTCTGCTGAAAACACAATCATTGTGTTATTCCAAGTTGATGAAAACACCCTTTGCCGTTTTGCCTAGCAAGATCCACACGCCAATCAGCGTTTGTCAGTGATATAATTTTCTCCCATAAACATAACCTTTGTACAACTTCCACTCAGAGTAAATAGACATAATTCCCAAACTAAATAATGCACGTTGGAGGGAAATGGAGATTACAGGAGGAGGAGGAGGAGGAGGAGAAGGAGAAGGAGAAGGAGAAGGAGGGGCGGTGGGTGGGGGAAGAGAAAAGTTAAATGAGAATAGCTCTAATTGCAATTGCACAGCCTTTGGAGTGGAAGTACTCTCTTCAAGGGAATCAGGCAATGGAAGGGAGAGCTGGTTTATTTCTTCACACTGTAAAGAAACTGGTTAAGGCAAATATTTGGAGGAAATGTTTTTTTGGCTTGTTGATGGTTAGAGACCACCACGAATTGCTGAAAGATGGATTCAGTCTGTCTATTGGACAAAGAAAACATTTGTGTTGGTGACCTATCTAGAAGGAAGCGGGAAACATGCATTGCAACTTGTGACAATGTACATAGAATATACTGCACATGAAGGACAATCACATGTTACAAAAATATGGTGGAAGCCAACTTGTTCTCTTCAGTGCTTGCATTGAAGACTGCAATAATGTTTGAGACAAATATTATATTTTTACACTTTAAAAAAAGCATCTTCAGTAGGCAGAGTTATCTTGAGAAAAAAAGCTGAAGGGTTCCAGTACAGAACATGCTACTGATTGGATCAGAAACTTGTATTGGTTGCAATTTTTTTTTCCAAAAGTGAACACTGTTGGTTAGTTTAAGCATACCTTTTAAATCTGTGAGTGGCGACTAAATTTAGTCAGAATAGAAATTATATCTATATCTAATCACGAAGAAACACATGATTATTTTTTAAAAAAGTAGAAACACATGATTAATTTTTTAAAAATAGATTTTTTTAAAATTTATTCCTTGACACCAACTGCAATGGATACATAGAAAGCGGTGATGGGTTGCTGTCCATTCGCACTGGTTCTAACAAACTGGTAGCGCCAGTGTGCTTTATTTCCTTGTTTTTGAGCTCTGCTCTACTGCGCCCCAGCTGTCTTACTCATGAGTGCTGAATACAAGGTCAGTTTTGAAGCTTAAAATTGGTGGTTTATTTTCGCATGCTCTCATAGAATCATGCTCTCTCATAGAACCGGTAGTAAAAAAGGGTGAATCCCACCACTAATAGAAAGGAAAGTAGGTAGGTGGCTAATCAAAGAGTGAACCATGTTGGATATTTCTATGGCTGTTTTGAAAAATGGAAGTGGGAGGTTAGAAATAGCCAATGGGTTAATTATTATTATGTGCTTGAAATCTCTCTCACTTTTTGGGGTTTGTTCTTTTCTAATCAATATTTTATTTGCTTACTTAATCTGCTGTTAAATGCAGGCTAGTCATAATCAAGCAACTACCAGTTGGGACTGTGAGTGGAAGAACTGCTGAGCACATGGAGGATGGACCATTTGGAATTGTCTTAGTCCTGCTTTGATCAATTGGATTTAACACCCATCTAGATTAGAGGACTATTATCCACAGAAGTATTTCTTCATAAGGAGATTTTATGAAGTTTCAGAATTAATACTTGAAGTAGAACTAAAGAGAGAATAGAGATATTGATGATGTACTGCTTATTCCAGTGTTCAGAAGTATTTCTGTTTGAACAGGCCAACTATTCATAGTAAGGTACTACTTGGCAGAATTTCTCAATTCACATGATAATCGTGCAGCTGCTATATCAGAGGTTTGATTTTTATACCTGCCTCCATACAAGAATGATCTGGAGATAACAGGAGTACAATCCTGCTGATCCTTCCTGGATTGTAGTAGGAGCATGGACTTAAGTGGTTCTGCCCTTATTTCTAAGCATGATTAATGAAAGTGACCTTAAAGGCATTGGGTTAATTGATATGGCTGTTCAGCTGTGAGGTTGCCATAGGACTATATTTTGCCAGAAATGTTGTCTAAGATATATATGTATGTACACACACACACACACACACACACACACACACACACACACGGAATGACAGTTTTATCAAATTTTTGTTCTAAAATTCAACCAGCTGCAATTTGTGTCCCAATTTTTCTATAAAGAAAAAAAATGGTAGAGAGTGCTGAAAAAATTAAAAACTTGGTTCCCTGCTTTCATGTTTCATCCACAAGAAAAAGTCCTCAGCTCTTTCACCTTAGGCCATTTAATCAGACCAAAGCCAGATTAAAGAGATAGAGATCTCTGTGGAGATATGAATAGAGTTTGAGATTAAATCCCTGAGGCTGCATTATTGCCATATATCATCTTTCGTTTGCTGCTTATAAATAAATTGATGCCATTTGGTTTTATAAGGAAAAATGAAAATTCAATGCTAGTAATAATAAAAAAGGCAAGATAGAAATTTAACAATAACGTTTCAAGATAACATTTATTTATTTATTTATTTATTAGATTTATATCCCGCCTCTCTTCCCCAATGGGGAACTCGAGGCAACATCCTATAACAGCTAATGGCTTCATAACAGGAATGCTAATGAGGAAAAAAAGTGTGTCTCTTATCACTGGACTTTTCGGGGTTGTTATC
>JANHGC010009275.1:137959-149211 GCA_027560395.1 Boaedon fuliginosus
ACTGAACGCTACTCTGTTGGACTGAGTGTGTGTGTTGACCTTGGACTGCCAGTAAGAAGACTACGTTTACCTCAACTTCCTTGAAACTTCGTTTGCAGACCGATTTTAACCGCTTGGGTAATAACTCAGACTGTACTCTGGGACTTAAACTTGTTTGAGTAAAGAGGAACGTCTACGCAAAACAACGTCTCTGTATTTTTGCTGATTTAACTGCATTCACTCCAAAACTTCTAGCTGTGCGCCCTCAGTACACAAGGGTTCTCAGAACTAAGAGTTGTTTATTTTAATTATTGAAGGATGACCTTCTGGGTTGTGCGATGAAAAATACCATCAAGAGAGAATAAACTTCATTTGCACCTATTGTAGGTTTCGGTAGAGTTTTTTTTTTCATATCCCACTTAAATCATCTTCTTCTTTCATCTCCTCCTGAAAAATGCCTGGCTGTTTAAAAACTTCAAGGCTCTGTTTTTTGTCTGTGTGGGTGTGTATTTGTGCTGGCAAGGTCTATTGTTCACTACCCGCCCCCCCGCACTGCATTAGGAGTGTACGTTCAGAAAAATACAACTTTTGTGCTAGCAAAACAGTAACAATGACCCTGTGAAGGAAACACACCAAGTGTTGAAGTCTGGGAATCAACTGGCAACAGCTCCTAAATTAAATATCAAAATGATGTTTTGATTGGATTTCCCCGGGTAAACAGGCTTTAGGATACACACAGATAAACAGACACAAACACCACCCATCTAAAAACACGTACTTACAGCAAAATTCATGTTGGACGTACCTCTGCCAGCCGCAGGTGCCTTGCCCACTACAAAATGCAATTGAGAACAACCCAAAAAGTTGAAGAGGACATGCAAATCTAAATTGTCGTTTTTGAAATGGAAAATGGCGTCCTGTCAACGTGAGGAACTTGGTGTTCTTTGAGCTTGGTGGTTTTCTTGCAGACGTTTCATTACCCGTCTAGGTAACATCATCAGGGCTAGAAGGAAGTGGGGGGGTTCCTCTCTTTTCTTTGTACTAGAGGTTTGCCCATTCGGTGCTGACTGGAGTGTTCTGGGTGGTTCCTTGATTCGGCTGTTGCTTAATCTTTGATTGTTTGTCTGAGTTGTAGTTCAGCTTGCCTTCAGACGTTGTGGAAGCTTCATCGTTGGCAGCTTTCAAGAAAAAACTGGACTACCATCCGTGGAAGTGGTGTAGGGTCTCCTGCTTGGGTGGGGGGCTGGACTAGATTTTTATTTATTTATTTATTTATATTCGTATTTATACCCCGCCTCTCTTCACCCGAAGGGAACTCGAGGCGGCTAACAATCATATAAAAACAGTCCTATATAATAAATATCAAAACACATACATTCATCCAGACACTCCGACCTAACATCTCAAGGGGGGGAACACAGGGGATCAGGACCATGCTTGCGTACATTGTTTGCTTGAAAACAAAGAAGCAAAAATTCCAATGACTTAGAGAACATATTCTCATCCATTATTTCAAAATGCTCTTTCAATATTAATTAGGTTTTGCACAATGGCTCTTCCATAGCTTTTCTTCTATAGGTATTATGAAAAGGTCTCTAATTTAATCTTTTGTGTCATATGCTACTTTGCCTCCAAGAAGCTTGGGCTAATATGATATATCTACTTCATGCCATCCACAGCATAAACTCCGGGTGGCAAGAGCATTCTACACGGTCTCCAAATGTGTGCCAAAATAGTCCAAAAGTAGATGAAGCCGAAATAAAGAACTGGGGAAACCATGTCAAAAGCACATTTGAATTAATTTTATATGGTTACTTAATGGACCTACCCCTAAAACAGACCTACATTGTATCAAGCCTCAATTAAGTGCCCCATTTCAACAATCTCAAGGAAAAAGAGCTAGAAAGAGCATCTCAAAAAGACTTGGTTGCCATTCTGAATTTCATGCTGGAACCGTGGAAGCCACTGAATCTTGGTGCTTTCACAGCTGTTGAAGGAATCAAGACATCACTATTCCCCTGGTCAAGCCTGCTTGCAAATTTAAATGATTGATCACAATAAAACTAACCATTTAGTTTGTTTCTTTGGGTGATGTGCCCAGATGCAGATTGTGGGCTCTTTTCGCCATGATGAAGAGGATGCAATAAGGGAGACCCTGTATAAGGAAGGGATTAAAGTGCCCAAATTCCATATAGTAAACCATTTTCATTAATTTGTTTTCAGAGAATCTAAAACAACTTTCCCATTTTAAATGCAGGTTATAGGAATGAGAAGGAATTAATTGTTCCATTCAGAGAAATACAGTATTGTACAAGGTTCAAGAAAGTACAACACTCTTCATTTTTTGTGCTGAAATACAGAGAAAGGAACTAGAAAGGAAGACAAGACCATGTAGACGCAACTAGGAAGCTCCTTCTTAGTTTCTTGAGGGAAAAAAAAATAGTCCTGAAAATAGTCCAAAGCCTAACAAGCAAGTTTCAAAAATGAATGGGCCACAATTTTGCAAAATTATCATTATGGTGCCCCTTGTTGTATTCTTACAGGGAAGATATGATTTATTATTTATTGATTAGAGTTTGTGGTAGAGTGGGATAACAACAGAAAAAAAGTCAACTAGTCCAGAGCGAGAGAGATATGGTAAACCTAGTAGGAATCCAGGTAAAGAGGAAGAAACAGAAATATTTTTAAAAAATTATATACTCGAACCGTTTAATGAACCATTTGATTTAAAAAAAAAGCATTGAATAGCAAGGAATTCTAAAGCTTTGTGGAAAAATAATTGCAATCTACTTGGATCCCTTAAATATGAGAGCTGAATGGAATCCTTGATGAATACACACCAATCTTCAGTTTGGTATCTGGAGTTATTAGTCTTCCTTACTTGTAAACTGAGTCCTTATACAGAATAGCAACTGACTATCCATGATCTTGTATCCACAAGAGGGGGACAGAGCACCATATTCTATGGCGTTCTATATATGCAGGAGGCAATATATATATAATCCATATTCTGTGGCATTCTATCTCTTCAAGAGGAAAAAAAAATCCAATGAAACTGGATCAGAACTGCTCGATTCATTGTTCTGATCCTATTTTCAAAGTAAAACTTTCGAGACCATCTGCTCCTATTCAGTTAGAATAGCATGGGGGAGTGAGTAAGTCCAGGGAAAATCAATCTCTTTGGAATGCAAACCCTTTGATATTAAAGCTGCCAAGGGTCAGCAAACCTAGGGTAGAATCAAACTGTATAGAGAAATCTACAGTGCTCCAGGTCTGCTAAATTCCCATCATAAACATATATCATTTCAATGGGGGGAGGGGAGCAGTAACTCTCCCTACATGCATAGACATGTTAATTCCATTCTGTGTTGTTGCATTCTTCCCTTTTTCCTGACTGATCTCACACCCTGTAAAGAAAAACCAAACACATCTCACAACATCTGAATCAAATATATAACTATTGGCAGCTTTTGGTTTTGCATTTCACCCTGAGCTTTAACTGGCAGGAGGTAGCACATTCATGAGGTTTTTTTCCAGTAGAGCACAGCAAGAGGGAGGGAGCCGTTTTGACAGGGTTATATCTCTGGCAAAGAACAGTTCTTCATTCTCTCCAATGCTAATATTCATTTTCAATGGAGATGCTGCTAAGTAGGTCATAATTCACTCCTTTTGTGCAATAAATACAGAACAATTAAATCCAGGTCTTTTCCATGTTTCTTTTAACCAAGAGGCAATCCATCATTCCCTGTTTATGCATGGCATAGTCGAAATAACAAAAGGAAAGCAGATGTCCTCCGTGTTGTCTCATATTTTATCAGAATTGTGACTATTAAAGACTTCATAACTAAATAACAAAAGCACAAATGAAATCTAATGAGTGGAAGAGCTGGTTTATACCTGCAAAATATGGGTTGAAATATAAAAGTAGCTATCAACACCAAAGGAAGATTTAACTAGAAATTTCATGATTGGATCACCCAACCTACCTATTTTAAAACCACTTAAAAGAGGTTATGGTAACCTTAACAGGTTCTGTAATATAGTAGCCAGTCCCCTCCATATAGCTTAATAGCCAATTCAGGGGGTGAGGGGTGGGTGCAATGTAGAATTTAGAAATTACACAGGGGAAGAGAGGTGTAATGACTAAATTGAAGGATTAGGGATGTTGAGGGAAGGCACGTGAATAGGATTGTAGGAAGTTTTAATTAATTTATTTGTAAAATTTATTAGCCACTCATTTTGCCACAATAACTCTGTGTAGCTTACAAAATTAAAAGATAAAACTAATTTATAATAATGTACATGTAATAATGTAAAATCAACTAGCTTAGAAAGATGGAGGTGAAGGAATATGCTGAGAGGGAAAGAGGATGGGATCCATTTTTAATCAATCAATCACCCCCAATATGAAACCCCTCCACTAATGCCCCAAGCCAAATGGCAGAGCCAGATTTTTAAACTCTTATGGAAGGTTAGGAGGATTGGAACTGACCTCATTTCAGGAGGCAAATGTTCCAGAGGGCAGAGACAATGTCAGAGAAGGCTCTTCTCCTGAACCCCACCAGCCAGTTCCCTGGCTTTTTCTTCCTTTTTTATGAAAATAGAGATGTTTTTCTCTTCTATCTGCTGCCATTTCACTGGTTCTACCAGATTTCTAAAACATAAATTAATTCCTTGTAGTTGTTAATTAGTTACTTAGTTGTTAATCTAAGTAATTATGTAGATGGATTAAAATTTACTAGTAATCTACCTACCACCCCCATACTTATGTTCTGTTGCCATTCGTTGTGTTGGGGTTTTTTTTCTCACCCTATGGGATGTCTTGTGGTTTCTTTCTTAATTTTTTTATTGTTCTTGGTTTTAAAAGATGAGCTGCCCAGAGTGTTTGGAATTAGGCAGCCTCTAAATGATAAAAGAACATAATTTATTTCAAAATCATAAGATAAGGATGAATGGTTTTACAAGGATTTTTTCAAAGGGTTTTATACCAGCCAATTGACACATTAGCATGCCATTGAAATTGTGGCAAATGCTCAGAATTGTGGCAAATGCTCTAAAGGACATCTATAAAATGTTTATGAACAATATTTTCTTCTGTTGCTTTGGAAAAGAATAAGATACAATAAAGATAAAACCATTAACCTATACCTACTGTATATCATATAATGATTAAAATAAACACAGTCTTTCCTTATCTACATATCCTCCATATGCTTTTAACATCTGAAATCTAATTTTAATACTCCTTAAAAGTTAGTACTCTAATATGGGTTCAGTGTCTGAAAATGACTGTAGTCTTAATACAGTATATTTCCACAGAAAATAAGAGAACACATAACAGTTACATATGTTGGTATAGTGCCGAACAGAGGACAATATGGCTTCTGGTGAAAAGGTATGGGTTTCATTCTTTATTTTTCTAAAAAGAGATTCCTTCTGCTTATAATCTATACTACATCTGGCCTCCTCCTTCTCAAGGTCTTCAAAGCATCTTCTGTTATATGTATGACTTCTACTTGTTCTCTCTAAATCAGAAGTATAAAAGTGCAAAAGTAAAAGAAATTATTCTAAAGATATCCAGGACAAATTGAGATAGATGTCATTCTTGATAAGAAGAGTGTTTGTTTAAAGCATATTCATTAGAAGCAGGCAGCGCAGCCAACTTTCGGATGAAAAGTTTTGCAAATATTTTAAGTAGCTTTTTAATTGACCCAGTGTGACATGAAAAGCACTCTCTAAACCCTTGATATTGTTAGCCATGTAAGATAAGTGGCAATAAATACAGATTAATTGAAACCTATGTAATGAAATATCAGGGGTAGCAACCGGTCTGTGAAAAGTCCCTTTGTGCTTTGTTTGGATGGCAGGTCATATGCTTGAATTAGGTTAACAGAATCTCTTGTCAGGCTCACTGAAGCTTTTGGTAGCTCATGCTGTGACCATCTGCAAAGACAACAAACTTTGGGCAAAGGCAAATGACATGATTGGCAAGTCTTAAGAAAAACAGAAATGTTAGGCGGAAGGGTTCCTACTCAGCTCTGTCAGCTCCAGAGATTGGGGGACAAGGCAGGACAGAAAACAGTGACATTTTTATGGCATAAATAGAGGGACTTCAGAAACTGCTCGGTGAGGATGTTTTACACAGAATTCTGAAGCACATGAATAGCTAACAAATTCAGAATATGAACTATATTCAGCCAGCTTGAACTTGGACTTGTGATCTTTTGTCTGTGTACAAAACAGTAAAACAAGAAAGCAGAAACACACTTGGAAACGGTGTTTTATTGTTTTCTAGGCAGCAGCACAAAATGGCAGAAACACTCTTGAGAAGGAAACAAAGGGCCAGAAGGCATATTTTTGGATTGTTTCCTGCTTAAAAGTATGATACGGCAGACTTGCCTGGTGGGAAGATCTCTTTGTAATCAGTAGGTCTAGGCATGAAAAAAAGAATTATTCTGTAAAGGTGAAGCCAGTTTGTGCTTAACTAGAAAATAAAAATATGGTTTTTCATGGTAGGTTTTACAAGATTTTAATGTATATATTTTAATGTAATGTATATAGGACTATATATAGTCCTATGCATCAGGTGGAATTATCTATGCCTAAATTTGTTCATTCAGTTGCAAGCTTGTTAAGAATGGTAGAATCAGAATTTGATTCACAATTGTTCTTCTTGAAAAATTATTGTCATTAGATTTTTGGGGTGGGAGACATTGAGAAATAAATTGATAATTATATTAAGAATGGGGTTACAAATGCAGGCAATATGTCCTCATTAATCAAAGGCTACTTCAACTGTTCATAATAGCAGATTACATTGTTGCATGACCAATACCTATTTCCAAAATTTCCAAAATTACAACAGATTCTTTGGGAAAGATTGGAGGAGGTAAAAGGTTCTTCTCTACAGTGTAAATTGACAAGAGTTTAGAATCTTAATCTGGATCTATTCATTAAATAATCTAGAATCAAAGAACAAAACAAAACAAAACAAAACACCTTTCTGACAAAATTAGTAAATAACAAGGCACTTTAAAACAGGCTAGGTATGCTTCTCTGATCTCCTTTGTGAAAGAATGATGGTTTGCATTGGCTAAAATCCATAGCACAGAGGTATAAAATATGAAGAATATGTTTTCATAAACTCATCAGTTCAACAAATGGAGTGAATTCAGAAAGCATGAGGAAGAAGTGCATGAAAACACAATTCTATACAGTGGTGGGATTCAAGATGTTTTACTTCTGGTTCTGAGAGCATGGCTTGGTGGGCATGGCAGGGGAAGGATACTGCAAAATCCCCATTCCCTCTCCATTCCTTGGATACTGTAAAATCCCCATTCCCTCCCCACCCCACTAACCTGCTTTCCAGCTCCATTCTCCTGTGCAGGGCAACAAAAAAAGACCCAGCTGATCAGCCAGGAGGCTAGGAGGCTGCAATATGATTGGGTGCCCCAGCCTTACAGGCTAGGCCTCCTGTAGCCCCAGGAGCCAAAACAGTGCGGGTGGGGACCCCTGGATGGGGTGGGGTGTAGTCAGAGGTGGTATTTGCCAGTTCTCTGAACTGGTCATAATTTCCGCTACTGGTCCGAACTGGCTGAATACCACCTCTGATCTCTTTGCATTATTAGATAAGCAGCTCTTAACTGTTTCCAAAATCAGAATAAAGTTTGTATGCCATATGGTTGGTCACTAGCTTTAAGAATCCATCTCTGTATCATTTAACTAATTACAGTTTCCTTCCATGATAATATAACTCTATATTTTGGCTACACACTTGAATTTCAAAGATGATAAATACAACCATCAAATCCAGAGGTGCCAATGATATTTCTTTTTAAATAAAAGGAAAAGTTTAAATGAATACAAGAAAATCAGCTAGCTGCTTTAAGAAAAATAAAGTCCAAGTGAATGGCATGCACAAATTCTGGATGTTATCGTATGTGTTACTTGCAAATTAGTTGAGTATAAAAATGAAATAAGCCAGATGACATTTTTTTCTAAAACACTGATGATATATGTATACTTTTTATTGCCAAAATATTAACTCTTTTTAATGACATATATGCCCTAGCTGTTTGGCTATTTCTCAGCTGGAAGAGGCAGCTGGGAAACTCTTAGCTCACTTCAGTTCTCATAAGTTTGGTACACTGAGTTGTCTATCAATCATAAGGGTTCACAAGAGTAAAAGTTTCCAATGAAGATCAACCCTTCTCAAAGTGTGTCAAGCAAACTCATTTATTTAATCCCCAAAGGGTGATAATCAAGCTTAATGTCCAAGAAGAATTATTGTTCTTCCTGGACCTTAGAGACCCAGAATATCCCAAATTCTGCCAACCCAAAATCTAATTTCTTTTAAGCATGGAGTACAAATATGTGATATTACAACCAGCCATGCTGTTAAACGGAATGTTTCATGCTACCTGCATATTTTTATAGTTCCAAAGTATGTATACAAAACTATTTCCCTTATTAAAAAAAAACAACTGTTTCTACTTTTTGTGGTGGTGGGCTTGGTGTTTTTTTTTTGGTTGAATGAATAAGAAATCTTGCAAAATCAGCAGAATTGCACTGATTAAAAGGAGACAAACAGAAAATATGCAGGTATACGAAACATACAGATGGGGAGATGAGAACACATTTAAATCCTTATCCCTAACATTCGTGCCGTTGCTATAACATCTGGAAAGGTTTCTTAATATAATTAGTAAACACATAATTTAAATGAAAGGGTCATTTTAAAGTTCTATTCCCTGTCCACTACAATTTACAACCATATTTTCTGGACTTTCAAACTGGAAGAAAAGGATTCGCTGTTGAAGTTAAACTACATATTTATAACATACTAGCTGACTACCTGGCTTCACCCGGGTATAGTTGTTCCACTGCTGTCTCCTCCGTTGCTGCTCCCGTCACTTCCGCCTTTGACCTGAAGCTGCACCTGCCCTCCTCCCCACTGCAGCCTCACCCACATCATTCGTCGCCACTTGGCCCCACCCAGCCCAATCCTGTCCTGCTGCCACTGTCTCCTCCTGAGGGCCACCACCTTAATCTGAAATACAGGTGAAAAATATCACCTGTACTGCACGTGTGCCACACTTGCCTTCACACTGCTCTCTGGCGCCCCTTGTGGACAACTGTGAAGGTGTCGGCAGTATTGCCACTGTGAAGGGGTCAGCACTTCAGCACTCTTTTTAAGAGGAAAAGAATACCTGATGGCGTGACTAAGCTCCACAGTGTTTGTTGCTGGGGGGTAAGGCAAGTTTGGTTGAAATTGGTCCAGCCATTGAAGAGCGTATATGGCACATACATACACACATACACACAAACATACACACACACACAGACACTCTACTTTATATATAGAGATTATAAAGATTCACTACATGATGACAGAAAGCTATATGTTTGTTTAGTTGCATTATAAAATGAAGATAAAGATGTGAACAAGTATAGGAAGGTGAACCTACTACAGTGAAAAGAGGAATTAATTAAATAGGTTTCTGCTTATGTTTCCCTCCCTTCCTGGTATAGAATGTACAGCTGTGAAAGAGCCCTTCTTTACTTCTCCAGCCAATCCCACTTATTTATCAACAGTGTATCTTTACAATTCCTTTATTAAACTAACATAATATCCATGTAATTGAATCCAATAAGTTGAAATAATCTTCCTTGTGAGTTGCAGATCATTTTCCAATTTTCCAATTGGTTGAACATCCAAGACATTAGTATATGATTCCTTTACTACTAATGTAGCCCAGATTAATCTTCTGTATAGAATCCAGTCACATATTCGTTGCCATATTATATGATTTCCAGACTCATTCTTTTTGAGATTTCTTATATCCTTGCAGTTTATATGAGCATGAGAATGAGGTATACTTTGATGGAGATTTTGGAGTTTAGGCTTGGAATGCAGTTATGGGCAGGGGCGGGATTCTACTGGTTTGGTCTGGTTTGGGCAAACCATTCATTCTGTTTAAGACAGTTTGGGCGAACTGGTTCTCTCAGCGATGAGTTGGGCCCACCTACCCGCACACTATAGTTTACCTTTATTCACTTCATTTGAAGCCCAGCTGATTGGCGAGGAAGCATGGATTGCTACACCTCAGCCGTTTTTCAGCTCTGCTGCTCCTCAGCTGTTTTTTGGCCAATGCAACGTGTGCAAAACACGTGCAAAGCGAACTAGTTGTTACACCAGTTGAATCCCACCACTGGTTATGATTTTTCCCAAAATCATTTCACCTTTATTATACCCTGTAATGGTATAAGGATTGAGGGAGAAAGGGAAGAGATGCCTCCTAAGGATTCAGGAGAATGGGGAAGGAATCAGCAAATGCTTAACAGACAAGGAGGAGTTGGCAAGGGTGAGCCCAAGGGAAGGGTCAAACACATCATCGGTCATGAGTCCTTTAATGCCCACAAGAGATCTACAGTAAGTCCAGCTCACCTTGAAATTCCTTTTATTCTTATCTTCTGCTAATTTCCCTTGGCTGCTAGTAATTCAGATTCTTGTAGAGAGCTCAAGTTTACAATAAAATCTTTAAATTCAGTTGAACTGTCTGGATCTCCTGATTTTCCTAGCACTTGATACAAAGAAAGAAATTTAAGAAGGATCCGCCCTAACGTATCATAGTGTTAAAAGTGTCAGTAGGCGATTTGAATTTTCAGACTTGTAAGCTTCTATTAATGTAGTCTGACAATAAAGTAGAATTAGCTCACCTGGTCATGTTTCCTATCTGGTTTATCATGGGGCGGGGGGGTGATCCATTATATTGAACATACTAGACATGGCTGTAGAATTTTATGTACTTTTAAAGACATTCCTAATAGAGCGCTCAAGTTTTGTGCTACCATCTGCCTTACAAGCAGCTGACCAAAGTCCTGAATGAGTCAATTAGCTAACTTGATTTGTAAATTATTTAGATAAACAAATGTTAATAAAACATTAATTAGTGCAAGCAGATATATCTTTAGAAGTTTGAAAACAAAAAATGTACCAAGAGAAATATGACTGTTGGGTGTTGTTTGTTGTAGATTTTATGGTTGAATTTTCCATGCCTGTCTGATCAAAACAAACAGTTCAGATATTTAAATGTTCTTAACCATCCTCTGTGAGCTGCATTGGCTGTCAGTGGCCTTCCTGGTGCAATTCAAGGTGCTAGTAACAATTTTTAAAGCCCTACATGGCTTAGGAGTGGGGTACCTTCGAGACCGCCTCCTGCCACCTTATGCCTCCCAGCGCCCAGTTAGATCCCACAGAGTTGGCTTGCTAC
>JANHGC010009275.1:232348-242736 GCA_027560395.1 Boaedon fuliginosus
CTTACATTCCCTATATCTTTTCTCTTTCTATTTCCAAACATATTTTCCCCTTTAATACTGTCTATACAAAACACTTTGATTCTAGATTTATTCTTTCTCCAGTCTCATACTATTTCAATCTGCATATCTACCTAAAAATTTATCTTCACAATAATTCATCTTCTAGATCTCCTTGCTTTTGTAATCTTAACACTAACATCTCCCTATCTCCCCAATTAATATTCTTTTAACATTTCTTTATCCATCATCTCTTGCACGCATTTTTCTTATCTTTATCTTTTGTAGTAGCAGATCATCTCCCAGTCCTGTCCTTTCCCGCTCCCTGTGGTTGTTCTCGCATATTATCCACTCTTCTCCGATCGATTGCCTGCCTTCGCCATCTTTGGTTTCCCTCTGGTTCCTTCTCCGCTCCAACTGCTGCCCCCACCATCCTGCGTCACATGTTATTCATCTCCATTCCTTCCTTTATTGGCATCTCGATTGCAAACCACCCATCTTTAATCTGCGCTGCCTTAGTCATTAGCTTAACTTCCTAGTACGTTTCTGTCTCCTTTTTCGAGCCACCAATCTTTCAAATGCCTCTTTCTCTTGTTTCAGTAGCAAATCATCATTTTGTATGTATAAAATTTCCCAATTTTTCTCCTGATGTAGCAACTCTTTTAACTGAATAAACATCTCACACGTATATTCTTTTAACTCTTCAAGCACCTCCATATTCCACACCTTCTTTTTCAAACTAACAATCTACGCCGCAGCTGTCTTTCTCTTAATTAAAAAAATATATTATTTTTTTAATTATTTTTGTTATAGATGGATCAGGCTCCCAGTTCAAACAGCTTCAGCCTTTCCAAATTTATTCCAAAGGGTTTTGAATTTAAATTTACAGTTAAAGTTATGTTTCCTCTGATTATTTTGTCCGTCTTCAGTGCGTTCATAAGCACCACCCCCTCACTCCAAATCCACCGCTTGCATTCTAGTCGGGGTCTTTTCAAAGTTCAACGATTAATTCTGGGGTAGCTGTTATTATTGGTACTCAACATTCACCCGCTCTGAATCTCATGCTCCTCTACTTGCCTCCTGTACAATTCTTGTTTCCGATTGTTGTACCTGGCTAATGATGGAATACTGATGATGTACCATTGCTTCTTCTGTCAGCTACAGAGAATAGCTGTATACGGGCAGGGGAGATACCCTATACCCATCCTGGTAGCTCTCCCTCACTGCACCCCACCCTACAGGAGGACTTTAGGCTCCTTTAGGAGCCCACTGCTGGAGAAGCCTGGCTTGGAGCTGCGAGCATTGCGGACTTCCAACTAGTCCCATTGGGATCCAACTGGAAGTCCAGACTTTTCACTTTTCTATGAAGCAACTGCTTCTTCATTTGTTATATCCCATTAAAAAATTCCATCTACAAAGTTCCACAGATAAAAGGAAGGGAAAAGAAAAAAAAAGAGCAATACAAACTGCCTTTTGCTTGCAGCCATTATTCTTCCCCTTTTTTTTTTTTGGGGTGTCTGATGATATGCCAAAAGCAGATGTCATTTGGAATACACCTTTCCAAGTATAAACTTTCTTCAAAGTGCACCATTTCACAAAGAGGTATGTCACACATTAACCCTCAAGAAATTTTTTTTTCATAGTTTCAGATTAAGATATAGCTTTGAAAAAAAAAAACCAGAAGGATCCTGACATCCAAGTCAACACTGACAATGACAAAATTCAGCATGTACCCTTTGTATGAAAATAGACACACTCTTAATAAAAAATTGGAAACAGAAAATTTTGAGTTTAATTTTCTCTTGTTCAAGGAAAGTGGAGTTGCTGAAGAGGCAAAGAGTGATGTCGAAGCAGTCAGTAGCAAGCCTCACTTTTAGCCTGGTCTCCTCCACATGTGTTGGACCATTTCCCATACCCTCTAGTCAACACGACCATTGGTGTGGAAACTTTCAGATTCGATTGAACAAGGAAGCTTTAACTGTCCCAACAGACCACAATTGTAAAGGAGTCTGCATGTGTTTCTTCAACATAAAGCATGGCCAACATTTGCCAATGAGGTCAGCATTTCTGAGAACAAGATGTAAAGCCAACTGGTAGTTTGCCAGCACCAGGTTTTTCTTAAAAAAAAAAAAACTTATTTCCAAACATTAGCAAAAAAAAAAAAAAGTAAAGATGTTTAACCAAGTTCAGAGCAGAAGACTTCCCAGGCTGTGGAATATTTATCCTGTTCAACAAACTACACTAATATTTGGCGAGACTGGACAAATTACAGAGGTTGCTGGTGAACATTCACTCCATAGAACAGAATTCGTTCTTTTGAAGGATTGGTGAATACACATGTGCATATGTATAAATGTGCATAATGGAGTTAAGTCTTTCCAGCACACAAAATAATTGTATTAAAAAATTAATTATTATGAAAACCTCATATATTTTAAAGATTATAAAATAAAATAAAATAAAATAAAATGTTCAAATTTGATCACTTCCTTATCTTTTTTGGCAGTCTGAATGGTCAGTAAATTAATGCAAAGGTGGGAAAGTAAAATTAATTAAAAATAAAATTAAAATTAATTAAAAAAAAATTAAAATTAAAAATATAATTAAAAATAAAATAAAAAATAACATAACATAAAATAACATAAAAAATAAAATAAAATAAAATAGAAAATATAAAATAAAATAATAAAATAAAATAAAATAAATATACCTTAAAATAAAATAGAATAGAATAAAGACACCTGTTCTGTTCATCTGTGGATAGAGTTAGGCCTGCAGCCCCAGTTTAGAAGCACAGATACTAGCACACTGGGGGCACTCTTTGCTTTAGAGCAACTGGCAAGGCATATAGCAACAACACACGACGACATTCATCAGGGACTCTGTGCTGATGGACTCTGTATGAGACCAGATCTCCAGGTTGGAGACATGGTTTGCCAACAAAATGCCAGAATGAAGCAGAGATTGTGCATATAAAATTTCTCCAAGTTTTTGATATGCCTTTAGTACAGAGTCCAGGACTCACATCCATATAAGAGAGAAGAGATAACCACAGTTCTTTAAACTTTTAGCTTTGTGATGATATGGGTGTTGTGTTCTTTGACCTCTCTAGTACACAGCTAGAGATGATGTTTCCAAATATTTGAAACAGTTTACATTTGTCAGTTGGGTGTCATCAACAGTGGTTTTTGGTTCTATAGGTTTGGCAGTTGGGATGGACTGGTAAAGTGCTTCAATTTATTTAGGCTAATAATCAAGCCAACTTCTATTTGTTCAGCATCAACTGTCTTTGAGTGCCAGAAGCAAACAATCATATACATACATTTCGGCAGGGTCCCCAGCAAAACCTGATATGCAAACATTGTTGACCAATGAGCAGTTATGCCCTGATAGCGTCTGTCGTAGTAAGTCATAATATTAGCATTATAACATCATGATTTATTAAATTTGTCTCCTGCCTTACCTCTATGAGCTTAATGTGATATACTCACACCTCAATAATTTCCTTGTGATAGGTTGGCTATGAGAGTGTGACTAGCCAAAAGTCACCCAGTGTGTTCCCACTGTCACCATTGCATACACATATATAAACAACAGACGGAGAGAAAATTAAGACATCATATAGCCTAAGGCAAAAGAAAACAAGGCTTTTGTCACCCTATTTCTAGGTACAGAGGCCAAGTGGAACGACAGTTAACTCTTCATTTCAGGTTGCAAGAAAGCTGATAACACTTAGATTTTTATTTTAAAAATTTGTTGATAATATTTTTATTTTAATAATTACTTCTTATCATTTCATGACTGTCTTCATTTATTTGTTGCTTTATTATTTGTATGTCACACAGAGTCACTTTGAGATGAGCAGCCATATAAATGTGATAAATAAATAAACAGACTATAAGTATTCAGTAGAAGCTCAGTGACATTATCATACAATCTGTCTCATTGTATGACCATGATTTTCTGATGCATGCAATGTTACTTTTCCTTCCCCTTCCCTTCTCTTAGATCAGGGGTGTCCAAACTTTTTGCAAGGGGGGCCAGATTTGGTAAGGTGAAAATGTGTGGGGCCCAACCATTCAGCCTGACATTCTTTGAACGATTAACATTAAATGCAAATGAACAGGGGACAGCTGCGGGAACCACTGTGTGGTGAAGGGAAAAACGTGCGCTGGTGGGGAGAAGAGGCTGCGGGCTGCTTGAAATTTGAAAAGGGGCCACAATTGGCCCCCAGGCCGGACTTTGGACATGCCTGACTTAGATGCTCATGCAACCTAATGTAAGTGGTCCAATATCTCATCTCCACATTCCACTGTGGTAAGTGGTAGTGCCCCTCTGATATATGTTCTTTTCATCTGCAAGCAAATAAATTTCAATTCTTTGTCTGCAGAAATTATTCACTTGGGCTTGCTCCATTTAATTCTATTCATTACTTTTAGGTGATATCAGCTGATGATGATTTGGTTTAAAATGAAATGCTCCAAAGAGAATTCCATTTTTTTTACACATACACAGAGAGAGAGAGAGAGAGAGAGAGAGAGAGAGAGAGAGAGAGAGAGAGAGAGAGAGAACTAATGAAAAACAATAGTAATTTTAATGCAACATGTAATAACTTTCTATTGGATAGAAATGTTCAATACTTGGCTGAGGTCTCTAAATATAAAATGTGCAGAGGAAAATTATCAATGTTAATATGCAGGAAGGGTATAGTAAAAGATTGCTACCGTATTTTGGACCAAGTTTCATCTTCCCAAAATATGAAGAATTTCTTGGTTAGTTCAGTTTCCACATGTGTATAGACTTTTCCTGGCCAAGTAAAGACAGGCCTCAATTCAATTTGCACATTTCTGATGCAGAGACAATTCAGTATTGCAGTAGTTACACATATATACATTATGTTCCACCTACTGGATGAAACAGAGGCTCAGTTGGTGGGTATTCTTTTTGAACTGTGTCTTTTTATATGGTTTTTATCTGCAAACTGTCCAGAGTCATTCAGATAGTTAGATGGGTGATGTATACGTTTGATGAATAAAAAATAAAAAAGTAAGCAAACATAAATTGAATTGCACTGGGAAGATTTTGCCTCTCTCTTTTTACAATGTATATATATAGAGGATTTGAGGGTGATCTGGTTGCAACATCTGTCACCCTATTGATTCCCAGGTTTGATTCAGATTATCTGGCTAACTAGGCTCTTGTATAGACCTTTAAAAGCAGTGTATAACAGGTTGATCTTGGACCACTGAATGGGATAAGACAAGCATATGTTTTTCTGGAATTTTTCCCTTAGTTCCAAGTAAGAGTGTTTAGGATTGCTCCTTTATGCATGCTTGACTGCTTATAACAACAAATTTAAATAAAATTTGGAGCCAGGTTCAAATCCAAAAACAAAGAAAACATTTTTAAAAAATATCAATTATTATAAATGTGAGACTGGATAAGCATTCACTTATTTATATCCCAGTTTTTTATATTACAACTGAAAATATGAATATTGGCTCATTTTATTTAAAAAGAGGTACCAGATGTTCATATGGAAGTACTACATAGAGAAATGACACACAATATCATAAGCTTTCTCAGTCTGGTACTTTCTAAGCTTGGGGTTTTAACTCACAACTTTTAATTGCTAAATACTCCAGTCTTTTACCATACTAGAAGACAAACATTCCAACAATCAAGATGGCAAGAGGTTAGGAAGGACTATGGAATTGCACCCCTATTTTTCATAAAGCAGCTGGGAGTCATGAAGAAGCTTGCAGATGTGGGATGCCATTAAAGAATCAACACTGAGAAGTAGATCTCATCCATTCTTTAGAAATTCTCCTACTGTGTAAATGCCATTGGCATGTTACAGCTTCTGTATAAACCCTTTTTCATGAAGAGTGCCTTGGCCTTAAGAAGATATGGTGCAATTTGTTTCAATGGTAATATGCTATTTCAAGGCAATCCCACCTTAGATTCCAAAACCCAAGAAAGCCTACAGAATATAGGCAACACACACACAAGCACTCAAAGGATACGATTCACTATTTCACTCTTTCACATTTCTATTCCTTCTACTCCTACTCCTCCAACTTCTACTTCTTGTGAGTCCTACTGCTGGCAAGCAGCCTCCTTTTTTTAATCTGCTTTAGGCTGCTTCATCTTTTCAGTTGCTTTATTTCCATGAAGGGACATCCACACACCAAAACCACCACACCCAGCTGCTTCTCTGCTCAAATTTTATAGCCAACAATTGCTGGGCTGGGTAGGACTTAAGGGGCAGGACAACAGTAGCACAGATTTTGTAGTTAGCCTGTCCTTTGGCACAATAAAATTCAAACGATGTATTTAGACACCTGTCTGGTTTGGGCTTCTTCAGAAATAGATTTTATACTCACACACATGAGAAAGTCAGAGGTAAATATGTCAAATAGCTCAGTCTGGTGGAAAGAAAAAACACAAATCAGTAGAACTTTATTTTGACAAATGATAATCATATTTTTGTTCATGAGTAAAATATCACCACTGCAGACATGATCCATAATGGTGACTTTAAATGGCCATAAAAGAAATCCTTGAACAAAATTGGAAAACAATGTATACTCTGAAGAAAAAAGTTGATAACCCCACTAAATTGACATAATTGCTAATTTAATTGCTGTTGCTATAAATATAATGGGGGAGAGGTGCCACAGATCATGTTCAGTTAAGCAAATAATTTCAAGTAATGTCTACAAAGTATCTGAAACAGAGATAATGTGGTAAAGGTATTATTAGTTTTTTATCTTTGCTATTTTTACTGGCTGTTACTGATGGTACCAGTTGTAGGGGAAAACATTATTCTGCATTGCTCAAAGCAGGAGCAAAATACTGCTTCAATCAACTCTGCAGATCTTCAGCAGGTGATTTGATTTGATGTAGCTTTCATCAAATCATCCCACTGAAAGAGATTTGCTAGTTCAGCAGTAACCTAATTTGAAGTAGAAATTCAAAGAGCTTTTAAGAGCCTTGTAAGTTTTTCAAAGGTCAATGTTTTTTCCTGCTGATTCTGGGCTTGATATGAACAATATTCAATATTACAATTTCATCTCCAGATACGAAGAACACTTGAAGGACAGATAGAATGGTGTGATGGCTCCCTGCCACTGACATCAATAAACAACCAATTAATATTATAATTTCCACAGTCTATGAGAGCATCTCTAGAATAGGATATTCTTTTGGTCCAGTAAATTTGGCCAATGTGCCTTCCTAGCCTGGCAAAACTCACCTCACATAAGGACAAGTCAATAGTTATTCTTCCAAGACCTGCTCAGAAAAGACTAATTTCCACATGCCTTCCTGATACAACATGAAGTCAATGATGAGGTGACCATCCCAAATGATTGAAAAAAGAATTGCATTTTAATTATTTTAGGCTTTAATTTGCAGAAGGACATTTATTTCAATAATTGCTTTGCAAAGAAATGAAAAGGGGATAAACTTATTATTATCTTTTAAAATAAGTTTAGAAGGAATATGAGAGCAAACTCTTTAAACTCTTTAAAAAAATCCCTGAAAGGAGTTGGGAAGAAATTATTCTTCTTGTCCCAAACCAGAATAGCAATATAATATTATTAGATATATGAGAGCACTTGCAGAAATTGCTAGGGAAAATCTATGTGATATACTATATTTCAGTGATTTTATCTATAGGTCAATATGCCTGTTATATGTCTTCCAGTGTATATTTAAACAGCTCAGGACAGCGTAAGGAAATTGCTTTCAGCAGTTGCTGCTAAATTAAATAATTTCACATAGACACGGCCCAAAATAAAAATGTATTTTCTCATTTCAAAGCAATTGCCTTTCACCAACATGGACATTGAATAAAGCAGTGTTTCTCAATGTCAGTAACTTTAAGATGGTGGACTCCAGCTTCCAAAATGCTGGCTCCCCATGTGGCCTGGAGAATTTTGAGAGTTGGAGTTCACCATTATTAAAGCCGCTGAATCTGAGAAACTCTGCATAGAAAGAACAGATACTTTGAATAAATACACTGATAGCCATGCTGAAAGGAAGGACCAATTGACCATCCTGAAATCAGAGGAAACTCTTGACAAATAACTTCTCCCTAAGGCGCATGCCATGAAAAAATAAGGAAAACTTTTTATCAAGGAAGCCTGCATGCCGAATATTCAGTGCATTTTTGAGGTGGGAAATGGGATACTGAACCAGCCTCAAACTTATGCAGACATTTTGCCAAATGTCTACAGCTACATGGAGTGCAAGCAATTTTTGGCCAAGCTTCACTATAAGTAATATATTTGAACGTGACACTCACCAGTGCCCATGTGATACGTTAAATCTACATAATTTCTGGGCCTTGAGCATGTGGTTTAAATTTCTATTCATCCTTCATTTCTCCAGTAAGTAAAATCAATAGTGATACAGAAAATTATAAGGATGAATTCTTTATTTCTTGTCATTATATCTGTGTCAAAGTAATTAAACCAAGTAAAACACTGACCCAAAGAACATAGAAGTAAAGTGGTGAAAGAATGATACTAATAAATGTTGCTTTTGAGAGCTAGAGAATACTTTTTATATACTACCACTACAACATGAAATAGATGTGAGATGGTAGTCCAAGTGCAATCATTGAGGGAATCTCCCATACAACCATATCTCAAAAATTAAAAATGACATATGAGCAATCATAATTCCTGCAAAATACCCCTTATCTGAAGAAGAGCCCTGATGGCACAGTGGTTCGAATGCAATATTGCAGGCTAACTCTTCCCACAGTCAGGAGTTCGATCTTGATGGGATTCAAGTTGATTCAGCCTTCCATTCTTCTGAGATAAGTAAAATGAGGACCCAGTTTGTTAGGGGCAATATGCTGACATTGTAAACTGCCCAGAGAGTGCTGTGAAGCACCATGGGAGCAGTATGTACATCTAAATGCTATTGCTACTGCTATTATCATGTTTCCTACCTACTGAAGATAAACAGAATACACAATGCTCTTATTCACCAATTACTGTAGGTTCACAAATTGTGAGATTTTTATTGGTGTTTATGGGGTGGTCCTTGGATATATTTTAGCAGTCATCTCCAGTGTTTTGCTATCCAAGTGTGATGGCCAAATATCCCCCAGAATACCCCAAATGGACATTCTGGGAGTATAGAGGTAATATGTCACAGAGCTATGGTCAACCATGGAGTTTTCTGTTCAAGTTTCCCAGTCGTGGTTAGGGCTTTTGGACAAGCACCACGGTTGATTGTGTGTACTGGCAGCTGGGTAGGAATTGTAATTTTGGGTCTGCAGCTATGTGAGCCATTCCATGAAATAAATGCAGCATCAAAAGCCGTATATTTGCCTTGCTGATTAGAGAAATGTTCTTCCCAACCAAGTAACTTGTTGGTGATGGCTTTGTTTCAAACCCCAAAGTAGCTTGGACTAATGCAAAATCAACACTTGTGCTATTTCAGCATTGTGGCAAAAATTACTCAGCATTTACAAGCATTTTTTGTTTGTTGCTTTATTTTATCCATTCGCTCTCCCACCCACCCTGCTCTATGTATCACAATCTTTTGCTATAATATAGATTTATTACACTGTAAACTGTAGTCACTAATGTGATACCTTACCTTTCCTGTCCTGTTCTATCTGTCCTGTCCTTCTTGTGTGGTTAACCATTTGTTGGAATCAGGATTTGAGCATTGACTATTGACAATCATAGTAAGAAGCATTTAACAAAGCCTATAGCATTTCAACACAGTTTGCTATAATATCCCACTTCTTTAGGGCAAATTATGTCTACGGGCTACTTCCGAATGTAAAATCAGTAGGTCAGCAGTTGTTCCTTTTAATATTTTGGACTGTACTTCTAACAAACAGCCCTCTTAAGAGGACCTTTTCAATGGCATGTTTGTTTTCCTCAAGGAAAACCATGAAATCAAACATCTGTACAAATGCTTAATATATGTAATAGCTGTCAAAGAAGTTGTGGTTTTATCTTCACCAACAGTTCCCATTTCTTCAGGCTAATTCATAATCCCAATGGATTTTCTAGAGTACTGATATAATCTCATTTTTATGATTTTATCAGTTTGGAAGCCCAGATGTGGATAATAGAACTTCTTTAAAGACAATCAGGAACTATGATTTTTGTAATGATGAACCTTTAAGTTAGACTTCTTGATTCCAATAATCACATTTTTATTACTGCATGCACAGATTGCATTCTTGGATAATTATTTTAAAAAACCATTTCACGCCATAATATGTTACTATGCATTACATATTCCAAAACCTGCAACACGCTCTACATGGGGCTGCCCTTGAAGAGCACCCGGAGACTTCAGCTGGTGCAAAATGCAGCTGCGAGAGTGATTAAGGGTGTACCTCGGTGCACCCG